>JASXSY010002221.1:0-191642 GCA_034509805.1 Sipha maydis
GGATCGCGCACGTTCTGCATGTATATGATGATCGTTGACGGTAGATGTTCTAGCGGCTCGTGTGCACTGCGAATTGCATTAAATGAAGGCGGTAGGGCGACCTGTCACGTGGGCCTGCGTAAGATGTACGGCGTAATAATAATAATAATAAAAATGATAATACGTTTGTTGTGTGTAAGTACCCGTGGCCGTGGCGCACACGTAACGATGCCGGCGGGGAGAAATTATTACACACGTACGTCCCACGTTCTTCGTGTGGTGGATTTAGATTAAAAGAGACACTCGGCCGACCTCTGCCTTCCTCCGGTCTATTGTATATTTTCTCAGTCTCGTCTCGTCTCACTGGCCGGAATACGTGTGCTGTAAGACTAAAACAAAAAACAAAAAAAAAAAAAATCAATCAATCAATCGTCGAACGAATGAGGATGCGAAAATCATAACACGCGGCAACACGTATGACATCATGTCTTTAGATGTATGTTCAGTGCTGATTTGGGTGGAGAGCAGTTAGAGGGGGGGGAGGCTGACATCCTAACCAGATTATCACACGTTCTACCGTAACCATACTATTTTTCCCAAAAGTGGACACACGGGATGGTACTTCATTTAAGTGAAGTTTCTACAAAATAACAAAAAAGTTTCTTAAAAAACAAATCGTTTACAAAACGTGATAAATGACGATATTCAAACAAAAACAGCTATGATTTCTGAAGACATACATATAACATAGACTACCTGCTGTTTTATTTTTATCTTTTTCTCATAGTTATGATATTAGATTGATTGCAGTCACTTTAGACGAAAAACATACATACTATATTTATATATTGAGATTATGGACTGTTTATGACAGTGAGTGTAATGGAATCATGTTGTGGTAACATGTTAGAGGGTATTTAAAGGAAATGAACAATTTGTATGTGTCATTAGAGTACCTTTACTATTTTTTTCTAAATCAAGCACTGCATATGTATACGTAAGTGCGAACAAGTTTCTCGTCCGATTCGTTCGTTTTGTTATTTTTAGTTTACAAGCGTGTTGACGTAAGATATTGCTAGAAACTGGAGCAAACCCGTTTTTAATACGTATTAGATGATGTATAAGCCTATGCATGGGTACATATTCAGACCACTTAGAGAAATAGCCAGAACCAACATCACTAAGGCCAAAGGGCCAAATTCACTATTAAATATATTGTTTTTTTGGTTTGTGTTTATAATTAGTTATTACTAATATCATCGGATAAGTTAGAGCACCTGTCGTTGATCAAAAACGCCTTTGGTATCATTGCGCTGAATTACGGCTCAAAAATTACAGTAAAACCAAACAGTTACTTCTGGTTGGATCAAGAATGCCGCACAAACCCAAAAATCTGATCAACATCAACATAAAAAATGGATTAAAAAATTATATTTCTAATCTTATTCCGAATATAACCTAGGATTGTAAAATTATAAAGAAAACTAAGCAAAAATTGTATTTTATTTTAGAATACCAATGGACCTAAGTCTAAAAATATTTATATAAACTTATTGCAGTTGATAACACCCTTTAATTGGGGATGAAAACCTGTTAGATCGCAGCGGTCGGGTAGCTTAGTGGCAGAGCAATCGCCCAGCAGGCGAAAGCCCCGGGTTCAATCCCCGGTCCGGTCCCTTAATTTTTGTCATTTTCTCGCCCCGAAGAAGTTAATACAGTATAAAATAATCTATTTCAAACGTTTATTTTATACTGTATTAACTTTTTCGGGGCGAAATAATGACAATAATTAAGGGGCCGGACCAGGGATCAAATAAATACAAAATTTTCTATATTAATCTATTTTGTATTTATTTGATAAATATTATATACGATTTATTGTTGAATTCGCCATTAGAAGTGTGGGATCAGAGTTAGGGGGGAATAAATCAGTATTGCGTAAAGCGCGTTAATTTACTTTAATATTATCGGTTTCACTCGATTTTAAATCTCAAAAACTTTTTGATCACAACCCTGATGTTTTACTTTGAAAATACAGCAAATCAGAAATTAGAATAACAAATTTGTTTGGTAACATGTTTGAAGGTATTATAAGGGGATGAACAATTTGTATGTGTCAGTAGAGTTCCTTTAATATGTTTTTCTAAATCAAGCACTGCATATGTATACGTTAGTGGGAACAAGTTTCTCGTCCGTTTCGCTCGTTTTGTTCTTTTTAGTTTACAACCGTGTTGACGGAAAGATATTGCTAAAAACTGGAGCAAACCCGTTTTTAATACGTATTAGATGATGTATAAGCCTATGCATGGGTACATATTCAGACCACTCAGAGAAATAGCCAGAACCAATATCACTAAGGCCAAAGGGCCAAATTCACTATTAAATATATTGTTTTTTTGTTTTGTGTTTATAATTAGTTATAACTAATATCATCGGAAAAGTTAGAGCGCCTTTCGTTGATCAAAAACGCCTTTGGTATCATTGCGCTGAATTACGGCTCAAAAATTACAGTAAAACCAAACAGTTACTTCTGGTTGGATCTAGAATGCCGCACTAACCCAAAAATCTGATCAACATCAACATAATAAATGGATTAAAAAATTATATTTCTAATCTTATTCCGAATATAACCTAGGATTGTAAAATTATAAAGAAAACTAAGCAAAAATTGTATTTTATTTTAATATACCTATGGACCTAAGTCTAATTATATTTATATAAACTTATTGCAGTTGATAACACCCTTTAATTGGGGATGAAAACCTGTTAGATCGCAGCGGTCGGGTAGCTTAGTGGCAGAGCAATCGCCCAGCAGGCGAAAGCCCCGGGTTCAATCCCCGGTCCGGTCCCTTAATTTTTGTCATTATCTCGCCCCAAAGAAGTTAACACAGTATAAAATAATATATTTCAAACGTTTATTTTATACTGTATTAACTTTTTCGGGGCGAAATAATGACAATAATTAAGGGGCCGGACCAGGGATCAAATAAATACAAAATTTTCTATATTAATCTATTTTGTATTTATTTGATAAATATTATATACGATTTATTGTTGAATTCGCCATTAGAAGTGTGGGATCAGAGTTAGGGGGGAATAAATCAGTATTGCGTAAAGCGCGTTAATTTACTTTAATATTATCGGTTTCGCTCGATTTTATATATCAAACATTTTTTGATCACAACCCTGATGTTTTACTTTGAAAATACAGCAAATCAGAAATTAGAATAACAAATTTGTTTGGTAACATGTTTGAAGGTATTATAAGGGGATGAACAATTTGTTTGTGTCAGTAGAGTTCCTTTAATATGTTTTTCTAAATCAAGCACTGCATATGTAACCGTTAGTGTGAACAAGTTTCTCGTCCGATTCGTTCGTTTTGTTATTTTTAGTTTACAACCGTGTTGACGGAAAGATATTGCTAAAAACTGGAGCAAACCAGTTTTTAATACGTATTAGATGATGTATAAGCCTATGCATGGGTACATATTCAGACCACTCAGAGAAATAGCCAGAACCAATATCACTAAGTCCAAGGGGCCAAATTCACTATTAAATATATTGTTTTTTTTTTTTGTGTTTATAATTAGTTATTACTAATATCATCGGATAAGTTAGAGCACCTTTCGTTGATCAAAAACGCCTTTGGTATCATTGCGCTGAATTACGGCTCAAAAATTACAGTAAAACCAAACAGTTACTTCTGGTTGGATCTAGAATGCCGCACTAACCCTAAAATCTGATCAACATCAACATAATAAATGGATTAAAAAATTATATTTCTAATCTTATTCCGAATATAACCTAGGATTGTAAAATTATAAAGAAAACTAAGCAAAAATTGTATTTTATTTTAATATACCTATGGACCTAAGTCTAATTATATTTATATAAACTTATTGCAGTTGATAACACCCTTTAATTGGGGATGAAAACCTGTTAGATCGCAGCGGTCGGGTAGCTTAGTGGCAGAGCAATCGCCCAGCAGGCGAAAGCCCCGGGTTCAATCCCCGGTCCGGTCCCTTAATTTTTGTCATTATCTCGCCCCAAAGAAGTTAACACAGTATAAAATAATATATTTCAAACGTTTATTTTATACTGTATTAACTTTTTCGGGGCGAAATAATGACAATAATTAAGGGGCCGGACCAGGGATCAAATAAATACAAAATTTTCTATATTAATCTATTTTGTATTTATTTGATAAATATTATATACGATTTATTGTTGAATTCGCCATTAGAAGTGTGGGATCAGAGTTAGGGGGGAATAAATCAGTATTGCGTAAAGCGCGTTAATTTACTTTAATATTATCGGTTTCGCTCGATTTTATATATCAAACATTTTTTGATCACAACCCTGATGTTTTACTTTGAAAATACAGCAAATCAGAAATTAGAATAACAAATTTGTTTGGTAACATGTTTGAAGGTATTATAAGGGGATGAACAATTTGTATGTGCCAGTAGAGTTCCTTTAATATGTTTTTCTAAATCAAGCACTGCATATGTATACGTTAGTGGGAACAAGTTTCTCGTCCGTTTCGCTCGTTTTGTTCTTTTTAGTTTACAACCGTGTTGACGGAAAGATATTGCTAAAAACTGGAGCAAACCCGTTTTTAATACGTATTAGATGATGTATAAGCCTATGCATGGGTACATATTCAGACCACTCAGAGAAATAGCCAGAACCAATATCACTAAGGCCAAAGGGCCAAATTCACTATTAAATATATTGTTTTTTTGTTTTGTGTTTATAATTAGTTATAACTAATATCATCGGAAAAGTTAGAGCGCCTTTCGTTGATCAAAAACGCCTTTGGTATCATTGCGCTGAATTACGGCTCAAAAATTACAGTAAAACCAAACAGTTACTTCTGGTTGGATCTAGAATGCCGCACTAACCCAAAAATCTGATCAACATCAACATAATAAATGGATTAAAAAATTATATTTCTAATCTTATTCCGAATATAACCTAGGATTGTAAAATTATAAAGAAAACTAAGCAAAAATTGTATTTTATTTTAATATACCTATGGACCTAAGTCTAATTATATTTATATAAACTTATTGCAGTTGATAACACCCTTTAATTGGGGATGAAAACCTGTTAGATCGCAGCGGTCGGGTAGCTTAGTGGCAGAGCAATCGCCCAGCAGGCGAAAGCCCCGGGTTCAATCCCCGGTCCGGTCCCTTAATTTTTGTCATTTTCTCGCCCCGAAGAAGTTAATACAGTATAAAATAATCTATTTCAAACGTTTATTTTATACTGTATTAACTTTTTCGGGGCGAAATAATGACAATAATTAAGGGGCCGGACCAGGGATCAAATAAATACAAAATTTTCTATATTAATCTATTTTGTATTTATTTGATAAATATTATATACGATTTATTGTTGAATTCGCCATTAGAAGTGTGGGATCAGAGTTAGGGGGGAATAAATCAGTATTGCGTAAAGCGCGTTAATTTACTTTAATATTATCGGTTTCACTCGATTTTAAATCTCAAAAACTTTTTGATCACAACCCTGATGTTTTACTTTGAAAATACAGCAAATCAGAAATTAGAATAACAAATTTGTTTGGTAACATGTTTGAAGGTATTATAAGGGGATGAACAATTTGTTTGTGTCAGTAGAGTTCCTTTAATATTTTTTTCTAAATCAAGCACTCCATATGTATACGTTAGTGTGAACAAGTTTCTCGTCCGATTCGTTCGTTTTGTTATTTTTAGTTTACAACCGTGTTGACGGAAAGATATTGCTAAAAACTGGAGCAAACCCGTTTTTAATACGTATTAGATGATGTATAAGCCTATGCATGGGTACATATTCAGACCACTCAGAGAAATAGCCAGAACCAATATCACTAAGTCCAAAGGGCCAAATTCACTATTAAATATATTGTTTTTTTGTTTTGTGTTTATAATTAGTTATTACTAATATCATCGGATAAGTTAGAGCACCTTTCGTTGATCAAAAACGCCTTTGGTATCATTGCGCTGAATTACGGCTCAAAAATTACAGTAAAACCAAACAGTTACTTCTGGTTGGATCTAGAATGCCGCACTAACCCTAAAATCTGATCAACATCAACATAATAAATGGATTAAAAAATTATATTTCTAATCTTATTCCGAATATAACCTAGGATTGTAAAATTATAAAGAGAACTAAGCAAAAATTGTATTTTATTTTAGTATACCTATGGACCTAAGTCTAATTATATTTATATAAACTTATTGCAGTTGATAACACCCTTTAATTGGGGATGAAAACCTGTTAGATCGCAGCGGTCGGGTAGCTTAGTGGCAGAGCAATCGCCCAGCAGGCGAAAGCCCCGGGTTCAATCCCCGGTCCGGTCCCTTAATTTTTGTCATTTTCTCGCCCCGAAGAAGTTAATACAGTATAAAATAATCTATTTCAAACGTTTATTTTATACTGTATTAACTTTTTCGGGGCGAAATAATGACAATAATTAAGGGGCCGGACCAGGGATCAAATAAATACAAAATTTTCTATATTAATCTATTTTGTATTTATTTGATAAATATTATATACGATTTATTGTTGAATTCGCCATTAGAAGTGTGGGATCAGAGTTAGGGGGGAATAAATCAGTATTGCGTAAAGCGCGTTAATTTACTTTAATATTATCGGTTTCACTCAATTTTAAATCTCAAAAACTTTTTGATCACAACCCTGATGTTTTACTTTGAAAATACAGCAAATCTGAAATTAGAATAACAAATTTGTTTGGTAACATGTTTGAAGGTATTATAAGGGGATGAACAATTTGTATGTGCCAGTAGAGTTCCTTTAATATGTTTTTCTAAATCAAGCACTGCATATGTATACGTTAGTGGGAACAAGTTTCTCGTCCGTTTCGCTCGTTTTGTTCTTTTTAGTTTACAACCGTGTTGACGGAAAGATATTGCTAAAAACTGGAGCAAACCCGTTTTTAATACGTATTAGATGATGTATAAGCCTATGCATGGGTACATATTCAGACCACTCAGAGAAATAGCCAGAACCAATATCACTAAGGCCAAAGGGCCAAATTCACTATTAAATATATTGTTTTTTTGTTTTGTGTTTATAATTAGTTATAACTAATATCATCGGAAAAGTTAGAGCGCCTTTCGTTGATCAAAAACGCCTTTGGTATCATTGCGCTGAATTACGGCTCAAAAATTACAGTAAAACCAAACAGTTACTTCTGGTTGGATCTAGAATGCCGCACTAACCCAAAAATCTGATCAACATCAACATAATAAATGGATTAAAAAATTATATTTCTAATCTTATTCCGAATATAACCTAGGATTGTAAAATTATAAAGAAAACTAAGCAAAAATTGTATTTTATTTTAGTATACCTATGGACCTAAGTCTAATTATATTTATATAAACGTATTGCAGTTGATAACACCCTTTAATTGGGGATGAAAACCTGTTAGATCGCAGCGGTCGGGTAGCTTAGTGGCAGAGCAATCGCCCAGCAGGCGAAAGCCCCGGGTTCAATCCCCGGTCCGGTCCCTTAATTTTTGTCATTATCTCGCCCCGAAGAAGTTAACACAGTATAAAATAATCTATTTCAAACGTTTATTTTATACTGTATTTACTTTTTCGGGGTGAAATAATGACAATAATTAAGGGGCCGGACCAGAGATCAAATAAATACAAAATTTTCTGTATAAATCTATTTAGTATTTATTTGATAAATATTATATACGATTTATTGTTGAATTCTCCATTAGAAGTGTGGGATCAGAGTTAGGGGGTAATAAATCAGTATTGCGTAATGCGCGTTAATTTACTTTAATATTATCGGTTTCACTCGATTTTAAATCTCAAAAATTTTTTGATCACAACCCTGGTTCACAACCCTGATGTTTTACTTTGAAAATACAGCAAATCTGAAATTAGAATAACAAATTTATTTTCAAAACACTCTTGTTTCAAACCATTTCGTGCCTTCTTCGAACAACGTCCAAAATGACGAGAATTCATGATGTGGACATTGTTGACGTGTGGATACAAACGCAAACCATATGTTCTCATTGTTCATTTCGAGTTACCTTCACCTTTATCGAGTTACCGACATACGGGATTTCTTTTCTATAAATATATTTACTTATAACGTATGGATACACTTAATATGCTAATTATGTATATAGTTGTAACTATGGTAATATTTGTTAACAAATAAAAAGTCGGATACATTAGTTCGTACACTAGGTGGGTTTTCGCTATTACAGTTCTTTAACGTCCTAAATTACCTATCTTTGTTGGTCTTACACAAACACGTGTGTTTATTTGTAAATCAATTAGAACTTGGCGAACAAAATATTAAATTATAGAGCTAGGTTATTATCGTGACTGGGTAAAGTATAAAACTGATATAATGATAATTATATATTTCATAATATATAATAACTTATTTATCACGTAAATCAAAACATGCTCAGGTGATCAGACAAACATTATTTCGAAGCGTAACAGACATTCTGTAAATTAGGTTATATAAAAAATGAATTTATTACATTGCCGAAAATTAATATTAATAAAATCATTGATTGTGTATGTTGTAAACTGGTTTGTTAGTTTGTATCATCTGTATTTAATTTAAATTGCATTAATTTTTTTAATAAACGTACAACACTGATGTACTTTATATTTGCTGTTCATAATAAACAATATTTCATACGAAGAATAATTTAGTGAGTTTACTAAATATTTATTTTATTGTAAATGTATATTAATATACATACATTGTATTTTTTTTTTTTTTTTTACTGTAATTAGGTTTTAATTAATTTTTGCAATACATTTTCTGACTAATAAATTAATATTTTAGTTATTATATTTATACCTATATCAGTTTCTATTTCATTGCATATGTACGAGTATAACAAAAAAATATTTTTTATTTTTTCTATAAACTTATAAATTTCATTTTAGAATGTTTTCTTAGTTCTGATTGATATCATAACGTTTGTTTTATACAGTTAAAAAATGTTAAAGAATGAGTATAATATAGATGTATTGCAAAAAATATGACTAGTTTCCTGATAGTTAGTAGCCTGTCTTGATACATTTAAAGTGAAAATTTGAACATATTGACTAGAAATATTGAAAATATTATTCGCAATACGTAGTTCAATTAATCATACTAGATTAAGATTGGTTTTGCGATTACGCTTAACGCCCTAGAGGTAAATTCGTTATGTTTATAAAACGGTATGAATTCATTATACTTTCGATAAATATATTTTTACTTGATGAAAAACCTTTATTTGTTTTTTTAAAACATATAAATAATGTACTCATACTTTCATTTATTAAGCACTGCAAATTAATATTTTGATGGTACAGGTTTATAATGATTATGTTTTTAAGACAGCATTTTATGAAATATACGCATTACCGAACGGCCGGAATGCCGGATTAACCTAATTTGAGCGGTACTCCTGTTTGATGCGTTCGTCTACAGTTCAAGTAACACACAGCTGTACCGAAGTGCCTATTCGGAACGCCTTCAAAACGACGGTTGTGATATAAAATCGATAAACCGTATTTAAATCGAGGACGTTTATCCGTTTTTAATCGCGCATAAGGTCAAGTTAAAACGTCATTAAACACGTTGGAATAATAAAAATTCGTTGGTATCCGTTCGGGAACGCCGCCACCGAATTAAACAAAAATTACGTGTAGTTCCGTGACTGTTTTCAAGTTGAACCACGTTTGCGTTCACTACTGCGGTACTGATGTACAACATGATAACAGAACTGGAAGTATCCATAACGCATCACACTGTGACCGTCGACGAATTAATTTTTCCATCTCGGCTTGTGCAACACTTTGTAATTTTGCGTGCGTGACGTACCTGTTATAATTATAATAATAATAATAATTATTATTATTATTATTATTATTATTATGAAGAAGTTAATATTATATTTTAACGAGCCTGGGTGATGTAGACGAATCGGTATGAATTATGATAATAATAATAGTCATAAAATTTATGGACGTATTGCAGCGATGCGGCTTATGTGCGCGATAAAATTCACGTTCTCCCGGCCCCGAAGGTAATACTTAAATATTATTGCGACGAGAGTGTTTTCTGGGTTTCGGTTTCGCAGCACACTACCTGTACGGGTTCGGTTTATTAGTAACGTCCAACCGAACGGTTTTACAAGAGCATAAGCTTTAACTATTATTTATCGCTCGTGATTGTGAAACCGACAATGACGTATAAACCGCAATAACAGTTGTAGGTAGGACTTTAACGTTATCGAGCCCAAACTCAACACAATCGACTGCGTTGTAGCGTCACTAGTAAGTCACCGAAATGCGTTTGTAAACGATTGCGATCACTATGAATTAAATACCTATTGATATTCCGTTGTAAAATAATTGTTATTCCGATGGCGGTTGTTGTATGACGGTTGAGAAGAAAATCGAACCAAAAACCGTACTGGATGAAATGTTTGGTTTTCAGCAGTACGCGATGCGCGCGTAATACTAAAGTGACAATGTTGTAGATTAGCAGTTAAAAATAATCGATCAATAATTATATTTTTACATTTCTACATAACCGAGTATAATCAATTCCATAGTAGCAGAAGAAAAAATATTATAGAATCAAGCGGTAGCGTTATAAAAACAAGATTTTGTATCGCTGCCCCTTATAATAAGGATACAGTGAACGTATCGTTCGTGATGTGCGCAAGGGTAATCATCTAACAGTAGACTTGTTTCTATTTTATCTTATTACCTTCACATTTTTTTTTTTCAGAAAGCATTTATTAAAAAAGTTAAGTTAATTTCACTTCATATCATATGGAAATAATTCATGGGGAGAAATAAGCAATAATTTTTTGAGGAGATAATGTGGTAAGGTGATTCCGTACAATTGTTACGTAGTGCGTTTTAAGTGCGTATCGTTAATAATTATTTAAGTAATATAATACGATGTGGGTGTGTGTGGTGTGTGTGTGTGTAGTGTGTGGACGTCATAACGCGTGAAAGGTATACATTTACAGGAAAATGAACACGTCAGCATAAGCGGATGCCGTACATGGTCAAATTATATGCGCCAAAAGTTAGTAATTTTTTTTTTTTTATTTTTTCCTATATTTACTTCACAATAAACATTACATAATTAAAATATTACGGCGCACTACTGAGTGCAGACTATTAATGTTTAATGACACAGCGCAGACTCGTAGATGAACAATTTGTCTCATATTAATGTTTACGATAGTAAACAAAAGACAAAAAATCGATGGGGCAGACATGCTCAACATTTTTGAACCCCGAATCTATAGAGGTGGACGAAATAAAATAAGATCGGGAAACGCTGTCTTGGCGACTATGGGTTGTTCTTCAGCACGCCTTGTTCGTATAACGAACAAATATAATTCACCGGCAAGAAAATTCTCAACGTTTTTATGATATACTCGTACGTCCATTCACTTCTGAGTTGTGATGCATTTTAAAAACTCGCAGTCGACTTTTATCAAATATGGTCGAGATGGTTCTTCTAATTTGTAATTAATATTTGTTTTCGTGAAAGAATATCTAAAACATTTTATTAAAAAAATTGATAACTATTATTAACATAATATAATATACTTCCGGGAAAAACTAACTAAAATTGTTTAATTTAAACTTTCGAAGCAAAAAATAATTTTAAATCTTTGCAATGATACTAATATAGATCTCTATGTGTTTGGTTCCTAACTTAAGGGTATGTATGAAAATGTATTATATATTTTTATCATGAAAAATCTGAGTTGTATTGTTAATAAATGAAAATCTCAATGCACCATTATACAAAATATGATTTATCAAAATTCAAGTATAAATATATGTATTCAGTTACAACTGAGATGACCAACTTTTTATTACTGAAGACCATAAAAAAAAGAAAACTAGATGAACCAAGAACTTCAACTTTTTCTCTTAAGTTATTATAATATATTGTCAATAATGAATCATTAAAAATTAATGGCAAAATATGTTTTAAAGTTATGTAATCTTATTTGGTAGACTTTTCATAATATTTGTTTAATTTATTGTTTATAATTTCAACTTGATTTTTTCTATGCAGATCGAGTAATCTCGAGGAACATAAACAGTACCATCAATTGCAAACGTGACAACAGACAAACAATTAGTTACCTATTCACTTAAAGTCATTATCAGTATATTTAATTCTATCAATTTAATAACATGTAATCACTGTAACCATTAATGGCATTAGAACATCAAGGTGATTGGAGGCAGTGATTAGTTGCCTCCGTCAATTCACACTAAAACATGTTGTTGTAGTTTACTTTAAATCGACCTAATGATGTGATACGGCCTTTTAAAAATAATTTTTAACATACTAAATCAAATAGAATAAAACAAAAAGTAGATTTCTCTATTACGAATACATATCGACAAAGTAATATAGTCTAAGCATTCATATTCAATATTCAATTGGTATCGTTACGTTATGGTTTGGATTTAATCCACGTGTGCGATCCGTAAACTATAGAGTCTGAAAATAGTTATATACCCTTTCTATAATTGATGATATTTCTAATATATACTCGTATAATTATATAAGTAAGTTTTTTTTTTTTTTTATGAAATCACTGTAGTTATTTATGTTACGATACGAATGGTTATGTAAATATCATATAGGTCATTTCGGAAAGGAAATATTTACAACTCAAGTCACCTTGATTGTAACCTTGTAACATAATCACATGAGAAAATTTAGGAATGTATTGGTTTTACGGTATTTTTTTAAAAAATTTTCTGTTAACAGTTTTCGGTGATATCATATCAAAGCTGTATAATGTAATGTGCGTGTATGTGTTGTGTGGGCGTGCTTAAGGTTTTGTAAAGCTCAAATATAGGTTTATGTATTTCGTTTGAGGTTTAAGAGATAAGTACATTTTAGCGGTTTATCTTAAGGAACGCTCGAAGTATGGTCAAAGCTGGTTAGGTGTAAGTTATTTACGATGATTTTTGATTATAAAAATATTATTATTGATTTTTATCTCATTTATTAGAAATATCACGTACAATATTAAAATCTAAATTTTATATGTTTTAAATGATTCGTTTCAGATTTCTCTACAAAACATATATACTTAACGGAATGAGCAAATAAGAATTGAAAATGTCAGTTTATTTTCAAAATCATACATGTTTGAATCAGCATTTATTGGAAATAACAAAAACCAAAAAAGATACTGAGTGTAAATTACGCTTTAGTTTGTCAATCATTTGCTCACGAATCGAAGACTTATGCAAGCCCGGATCTTTATGAACTTATACTGTTTTTTTATTATACTTTCTTTGAACTATTTAAATTTTAACCATATAAATTACAGTTTATTTTTAAAGAAAATTTCAATGTATTAATTAACAAAGGTTTGTAATTTCTAAATTTCAAAAATCTATAATTTTTTTCGAATGTCTCGCCATTTTTATGGATCTAAATTAGGGTGTCGTACGAAAAATATTGAAATCCATTAGTTTATAGATCGATAAGAATCAATAATAAATAAATGCTTATATCTCATTTTTTAACAATAGAAACTAACAACATAATATATTATTATACATTTAGATATCGTCACAAATGATTTTATTCATAATTCAATTTCTTGTATCTGGTCGTATGTTAATAACTTCAGGAAATTTTGCAGAATTACATGATAAATAAATACATGAAACAACAGCTAAAAAACATACATGGAAGGTTTTACAAGCAATAGCCGAACTGAACAATTTATTTTATATGTTTTTTAATGAAACAATAACTCTTCAAAACATAAAAACATATTTGCAGGGCCGTATTGCAGTTTGGAGGCGCCCCTGGCGAATCACTGCATTTACGCCCTCCCCCCGCCACAAAAAAAAAAATTATTTAAAATATATAAAACATGTAACAATACATAGTATATTTCAAGTAATAACTAATAATCTTTAATAATTTATATTACTTAAATTGGTACATAAACTATAAATCTATAGTAAGTCATTAAAATAAATATACATTTTTCAAATAATACGTGAAAAATATTACAAATGTAGTATTGAAATTTGCGCCCCTCTTAAAACTCTAAGAATTGCGCCCCTGGCCCATGCCTTCTTGCCCTGCTCTGAATACGGCCCTGCATATTTGTATAGTAAAGCGACATTTTCAAAATTTGTTGGTGCTTTGGATTGTACGCATACAAAAGTACATTCACCTAGTACAATACCAATATAATAATTAGTATCTACCCACTGTGCAATATTATATTGATTTTATATGTATGTAATATTTCACTGCAACATGTAATATCACTAAGTTTGTTATTTTAATATAATATACATATTGCTGCGATTGTTAATGCTTGTATTTGCTGACATTCAAAAATCATTACATATCTGTTTGTCACTAAATACCTCAGCGATATTATTAATTACTATTTATTCAATGTTTTGAACATTTATTATATATATGTTGCATCTACTAATAATTTATTTTATAGTGTTATAGAATTGAATAAAATATTCTTACCAATTTAGTTTTAAAAGAAGAATCATTTAAAGTCAAATCTTCTACATCTAGATACATAGCATGATCATTTAGGGGAAATTTTGATAAAAAATCGGAATCCAAATGCAGTGATGATCCATTACTGTTAGTACTATTTCCTCTAATATTTAATTCTAAACCATTGATTTTATTTAGTAAACGATCTTGTACTAGTTTCATGATAGATTGTTCTTTCATGATCAGATTATTTTGATGCACAATACTTAATAATATTTCCATCGCTGTTCTTTGTTTATTTGCACCATTTAATGCTTTTAATAATAATTAAAATAAAAACCATATGAAAAAGTATACATAATACATCTGGGAGTAGATAAATTTTTTTAAATTATTACTTGATGGAAATGGAACATTTTGCTCTACATTATTATCTAGTTCAGAATTACACATGTTGTACATGTTATATGTTGAAGTGGATGGTATGTTATGGTATGGTGATGATACCTACAATTGATTTAATTTAATTATTAATAAAAATATTACCTATTTGATATAAGATTTTTTTTAAATTAAATAATAAGTTAATTTAGTCCAATACAAATGTACCATAAACCTCAAATCCTCTAAAATAATCTTCCCACAGCATATCCCTAACACCACAGTATTGTAATTAAAATTGAATGTTCAGACAATTAATTAAATTTTAAGTTCATATACCTGATTAATTTGTTTTTTTTATGTATGGCATAATTTATATTTTAAATAAAGACATTCTAATAATCAATCAATAATATTTAATTTAAGTATTTATTTTGTATTCATACCAAATTATCAACATGAGTTATATCTGAACACTTTGCAATGGCCTTAATCGAATTCACAATTTGATTATTTGCATTCTCATTCATATAAGTCTAAAAATATCAAATAAATTACATTAATAATGTATAGGTATACTGCTTGATATAAATTATACAATTTTTAGTACCTATAAAATTATTCACAATGATTTATTATTTTAAAATGGAATTAATTTATAATTGATTATTATGATCAAGTTACAAAAAAAATAAATTAATACATTTTTTTAATCAGGAATAAAACAATTAAAAACTATTGTAAATAAGAGTGTACTTAGAGGAACAGTTGTTATTTATTAATTAGTTGTTTAAAATAAAAATTACCATTTTCTGGCAATCATCTTCAATTTTTACATTTTTTGGATTTTCATTTGATGAAAACATAAAAGGGCTAATACAATTTTGGCCAACTGAATATTTTTCTAATGTAGAGATCTAAAAATAAACAATATTAAGTAGGTAAATTATACATAATATCTAAAGTTTATTCTAACAAATTTATTTCCTAAATTGATTAAATATTGAAGGAAGTGTGTGAGTAGTAAAACAGAATTATTAATTTATTAGAATTAGTAAAATGACTATAGTTTATTATGCTAGAACTATCAATGTGGACCTTTGACGTATCATTTATATTTATATTACGTGGAGACTAAAAGCCAATAAAAATAATTATAAGACACAAAAGAGTTAAGATAACTCAAAATATGAAAAATATTCAGTGTACTTTTTTTATAAAATAATCTATAAAATATTTTTATTAATCCAGAATTATCTGCTGTATTACATATTTGATAACCTGAAAAAATAATTTATTAAATAAATGAAATATTAATAAATAATAAAAAATACTTTTTAAACTTGAAATTGGGAATTTTCAGAATTTCACAACTTACTTTCTTCACAAGAATCAGAATCTGAAGAAAGGTGTTGTGATATGATCTTTAATCTTTTATAACTATTATTTTTTCCAGTGTCAGCTTCAGATGAAGAAGTTTCAGAATTTATTTTAATTTTCTGATGCCATGCTTTGTTGAAATTTGCTAAAATTAGATTTTAACAATTTAACAATAATATACCAAATATTATATTGCCTGAATTATATAGTCGGATACTTACAATATTCTTTGCCATTATCAGCTAACCGAATAGAATATATAGGCCACTCTAAAGACGGTTCAATGGCAGTTTTTATTGTTTCGCTAGTTACAATTATGGGTGATGGAGGCCATTTACAACTAATCACAACCCGATCATTAATAACATTTTTTATCAGCCAATTTGTGGGAACTGCGCTGAATTCGTTGGTTTCAGGGAAAATACCTACAACCCACTTTTTTGATACATGGCCCTATAATATAAGAAGATTAGTATAATACTTTTATTAATATGGGAAAATTGAACATGTCCTAGGGACATGGAATAGATTCTACTACTTATTGAATATTAATTTGGCTTAAATAACTTAGTTAAATAAAATAAATTAACTCATAATTAAAATTATGAGTTAATTTATTTTTTTTATTTAATTACCATTATAATAGTAATTAACTCATAAATATATGTAGGACGTAGGTACATAGTACATACACCAAAGTATACAGATACAATTTTTATTGAAAGATAAATCTGTGAATGAGTATCTACACATTTTTATACATAAGTAGTTATAGATTAATCGAACTAAATTAGTAGGTAAGTATGTACTTACACCTTGTTTGAAAGATGAAGATGACATCATTTTCAACGGAGACGAACAAACAAGATTAAGTCTGGACAGTGACTATGGAGAATTATAGGAAACAATCGTGAATCGTGATAATAACAAAATTTAAAATACGTATTGTTAGAATGGAAATTTCCTTTGGATACTGTTAACAGTCAATATGGGTGATAATCTGACATAATTATTTAAAAATAGTTCCTTGAGGGAATAAATTGTAATTTGTGAAACTATTTTAAAAATAGCCAGAATTCTGACTATCTCTCTATCGTATACTTGTTAATTTGTAATATAACATTGATAAATAATCTGCAGCATTTAATTAATATTATTTGGTAATATTTGTAAAACTTGTTGTAAGGTACAACCAAATAATATCATATTGCTATTAATATTCTATGTTGTATCAATAATTAATCTTCAATATTAATATAATGTTCTTCGTTAACTTTAATTTCATTTTTTCAAAGTAATAATACATTGATGTTTTATTTACATCATCTTGTAATATTTCATTTGCGACCTAATTTTAATATAGCGGCGATAATTAGTAACAAACTTTGCACAGTGGGTATTCATTAGTTATTATAAATTAGGAATACATTTATTTTTACAAGTGGATTAAATGCAGATATATATATATATATATATATATATATATATATATATATATATATATATATATATATATATATATATATAAATATATATATATATAGAAACAGGAAGCAATTTTTTTCAATACATTTTCAGACTATTTTTGATTAAAATCTAAAATTTCTTGATATATTTCTTCTATAATTATTATAACACTTATACATTGATGCTGGTGCATTATCGCCACGCTCTTAACATGATAATAATACTTATTTATTATGGAACGAAAAACCATATAGTCATAGTAAGGTTTAAGCTAAAGCTTAGATGAGTAGATGATGGAAATACTTGTTTACATTTAAGATTCATCTTAATCATGATTTTTGGCTTATTTTAATCCTAAGATAAACCGCAATTGAAATATCAGCCACGAGACCTAGTGATTTGTCCAAACTACGTTTTAATTTCAGCCCCACTTTACCTTTAAATGGCTGCGTCTCTTTTCTCGTTGAAAATAAACAATAATAATGATTATATTATTACCTAGAACCAGTGTCGCCTTAAGATATGAGCCTAAAGATCATTGTCCGAGGGCCGAGGGATTTTAAGGGCCTCAAATTTAAAAAATTTGCATTATATTTACGAAATATCATAATTTTTACATCTTTTTTAAAAATAAATACCGAATGCAAAATATTAAAATTAGTTTTTTATGAATAAAAAAAACCTATATTTATTAAATAATCATTTTTTAAATCAATAAATGTAAAAAAAAATGATAAATTAAAATATGATGATTTTTCTGTTCCAGTCATAGCCAACCGTTTCTACAATTTTGATTGAGTTTAAGTTATACGGAAAACTCAAAATAAATTAAGTTTAATGTAAATAAGAAGAAATTATCATCAGCACTGAATAAATACTACTATAAAACTAAAACTCTAATAATATGCAAAAATATGCAGTAGGTATGAATTTTACAATTTGAAATTCTTATTCTACGTAAAACGGATGTATACTTTACTCTCATATTATGGTTATAGATTATGCAGTTAAATAAAAGTTAGGGCGAATAACAATTTCCATTTATTATTTGAGATCTCAATTCGTCGAACATAGATTTCAATCAAATCTAATTTTGAGCGATTATAATATAAACTGGCAATCACTGCGTGGAACCTCGAGCGATCGTCTACGGACCATCGAAGTGTTTATTCGACTCGTCTGTATGTCGTCGTCCAAACCGCTGCGAGACCATCTGGACATGGCGATCAAAACGAAAACTTCATACCCCGATGCGGCTGGATTCGGTGAAGTTTACCGACTTGTTGGGCATCGGTGTACGTAGCCGTTCAAATTTTTATTAACGCACACAGTGTTAGTTATGAATCACGAGATTTTTGATTTAGATTACATTTCTAAACACTAATGGAAATAGGTATCGAATTTTGTAATATGTGTGCATAGACTTTTGGTTCTGAGGGTGTACAGTAAAAATTACAGACCACAACCACTTTAAAAACCTTTACATGTACAGGGAAATGTTTATATAAAATTCATTGAGTGTAATTTTTTATTTTATTTTATTCATTGTTATAAACATTAAATAACAACATGTAGATATTAAATGTATAATTTTTCATAAATATTAATACATTTTTAAGTGCTTGAATAGAATTAATAGCTGTTATTAGATCAAGTTAAGGAGACTTAAATCCAGAAATTACTTTAAAACCATTTTCAAAACTGATTTCATAAGATACAAGCCTAAAATGAAATTCAAAACTTAGAAGTTGGTGCAGTAAACCAATATCTTTAGTTTTCATACATGGATCACTACAAACTAGTATTAACAATATTTTTTTTGGTTTGGATCATTGGCAACTTTCATTAATTTTAATTTTTTGTTTGCTGTACGCTTTTGATTCCGTTTTTATGATTTTATAACTCATTTTAAGAAAAACTTCTTTATATAATATTTATATTATTATATTAAAACAATACAGCAATCTACAAACGAAAAAATATAAAAACTAAAACTGTATAGTGAATATTGATAATAGGCGTAAACCGTTAAATTACATTTTATCATTGTACATAAAAAATAAATTATTGACGTACAAATATTAAAATATTTTATGAAATTTGACAATATTATTAGCAAACTATTTAATAACTACTTCAATCATAATGTTATAGAACACACAATTCTGTTCGATAAGAATTCTTATTTTTTCGAATAAATAAAAAAACATTAATACTGTTTTATAATATTCGGATTTTTCAAAATTTAAAATTTACAATTAATTAATTATAATATGTATCTTTCGATATCAACGACTCGACATTACAAAACTTAATTGGTGTATAATATACAATATATAATATTATTATAATATAAATTAATATTATTATTGTCTACTATATTATTTCTATCACCAATTTTGTATATATCATGTTCATTTAAACTTTTACTTCTCTGTATAGTCTGTAATAGTTAAATACTCTATTAGTTTTACCAAGATTCTAAAAAAAAAAAAAAAATAAATTATAATAATTAGGGCCCTTGTCATTTTTGGTGAAAAGTCCGGGGTAGCCTGGACATCACCGGTATCCTCTGTGCGCACGCCTTTGACTATTGTGAAACACCCAATTAAATAAAATTAATAACGATCAAACGTGGGTGAATTTCTTATCGCCATGTACAGTCCAGCTGGTTTTATAAAACGTAATTTTCTCGCGTAAAAATACCACTAATGTGATTGTTACGTAAAATTATCACATTAAATTGTGTACGGCAGTAAGGTAAACCCATGCAACAAATATTGGATGTACATGATATGCTGTCTATTACAATTTAGGTACAATAAAATATGTATATTTTTATTTGTAAAATTGTTGGCGGTTAAACGATATTTTTCTGAAATTGAGTTCGACTAGATGTACATTTTATTTCATACTATAAATTTAAACATGTTGCGCATCGATAGTTGAATCATCTGTATGATGTACGATTAATAACAAGTAGAACACTATGTGAGATTAATAAATCGTTATAAATTCTAAAAAATAATTAACTCAATGTAAATTAATATATATTATTATCTCGTTATTCGGTACTAAATATAGGCAATTAACTGTCAAATTTAATTATAAGCAAATCGGAAATTGTTGTATCATTAAATGATAATTGTTATGAATCAATGTATTATATAAATTTCAGACTACATAATGTACAATTAAGCTGATTGCGTAGAAAAATAGTAATAAACATGGCATGGGCGAATGTTTAAGGATATGAACATAGCGCAATATGTAAAACGGTATACCGTCCACGTATGGATGGTTTTTTTTTGAAAATTATAAGAAAATATGTTAAATGTCGAATGAGGTAATTAGTTTACCATTACCAAATGTGTTCGAACGTATTATAGTATTGACAATGTATTATTATTGACATGATACCGTGGAAAATAATATATCGATGGAAATTGATTGATTTGTACATACTATTTTCCAGGTATGTATACATTTAAATATATTTAATGTGCTCGAAGTTACCAAAAAACAATTTTAGATGATAACAACTATTTATAAAAAACACCGAACATCGCACTAAAATATAATCCTGAGTTCGAGCTGAATTAGTCGCAGTAATTTCAAACTATACTCGTATAATAACTGGTTGTAAAACCGTCTAGCAGAGTTATGGTAAAGTTATAGAAAACGTCAAATTACAATTTCCAAATAATTTAATAACGCTAACAATCACGCTTTAAGAAAAAAAAAAAAATATATACTTCGTTAAGGAATAGAGAGATAAAAAAGGGAAAACCAATTTAATGTTTTGATTATTTTTTTTATTTTTTTTATAGGTATACTTTATTATACTTTCCTCTTTTTGCGTTTGTGTTTGCGTGTGTGTAGTAGATGTGTAGGATGTGCATACGTAAATTGAAAAGTATAAGCTTTATAAATAGTTTTTCTCAAAATAGAATTTGATTAGATATTACTTCAACCATCGTACCATTGATGATCTTTGAACTCGAGTATTCGCATTATATGAAAGGGTACACAGGTATATGATATTAATTTGATAATAATATGATGATTAGATGTACAACATAGCATGGATGACAATATTAGATCAGTACGAGCTTATAGCTTATGGCTTATCGTTCAAATTACATTTTCTACTTAACGGGTTAAAATAATTTATAGTGTTTAACAACGAGTTCTCATTGCCTCATGAGATGCCCTATAAATCAGAGGCGTTCCTGAACCCTAATTTAGGGTAAGGGGAGAGCTAAAAGAAAACATTCTGTCTTTATACATTTACTTTTTATGGTTAAATGGCTTTAGGGGATAATAAGAAAAAAACACATTAACTTAAACCATAATTTTTAATAACTAATTTCTAATAATGTCTTACAATGGTCAAAAATGTATTATTATTTTAAATTTACAATACAAAGTTCTTAATCCTTTTATGTTCTGCAAAGCTACTTATAATTTTGAAATTACCCTTTCATGTGATGCACATTATTATTATCACGTAAAACGGAATTACAAAACCGAACAGCACCAAATGCGCGGAAAACTCGAAACTCGAAAAACCGCACACCAATCTAAGTTGTTAAATTCAGAGAGCCCTTCGTCCCCTTAAAATACGCTCTTGCAATAAATAATTATCGCACAGACTTCCTGTGATATCCAACAGTTAACCGAACTTTTCTATGTACGAGGTTATCAAGTTGTATATTTTATAGTTTTTTCAATAAATCTTCAATGGAAAAATTACATTGTACACGTATATTAATCCAAAAGACTCATGCAATATCGTATTGTTGATTTGACTATGTCATTTTCTGATGAATTTGATTTACTATTTTTTTTTCTTAATAGACAACGGTAATTTAGCTTTGATGTAAACTACCTTTTTTTATCGAGAATCTTTATAGAAAAAAAAAAAAATTCTAAACGGACCAAAAACTTAAACTTTTTCTTTTAAGTTAATTAAATCTTATTTTAAAGTAAGAAATATGTCCTTGGTGTTTTCATAGAGAACATTCATATTAAATTCAAATTTTCGAATTTACCCGGAAAACGGCATAGAAATGTTTATTTGTAATATGAGACCAAGGTTTGCTTTTATTTAATTTCACAGTTGAAAATAGTTGCTCATCAATATAAGTTGAACCAAACATACTAATTTCAAACTACCACACGTTTGAAAAATATCTTAAGATACAATTGCATAGAACTCAGCAAGATTTTTAGAACTTGTATAATGTTGAATTTATGTTTATGAATAATTATTACCAAGTTTAATAAAATAAATAATTATTAGATTGATGTTCGATGATTTATAATTGTATAGAAGTTTCAATACTTTTAAGATCCATGTTAAAAGGATTTTCAAATAAATTGATAATCTTGATGCATCATTATCTTGGAAGTACACTAAAATCTTCTTTTTTTTAGAGTAGCCAAACATTCGAAACGTCAAAAATCAAATTTTTCAATTTGATTTGATATTTTAGTAGGGTGATTAATAGATAATTGTGGATCAGATTTAACTCGTGATCCGTAGTTGGTCAATTGGTCAACACTGATGTAAACGAATACGCACGTCTATATAAAAATAATTCACCAACTCCGTCGATGAATCTATTTACATAACTTGATTAAAATACTTCTTAAAATATATTTTGAAATAAATAAAGATGTAAAACAGTATGCTCAATATTTATCGAATACATTATTTACATTATTTAAAATATAACAAAAGTAATCCAAATACTTTTCTTTCAAACATTTTTTTTCGAGATCAACTGACATGCATAGTTTATTAACATAATTATCTTCTTGTCGTTGCTGGCCAATTAAATTAAAATGACTACCAAATTGCAAAATGTCCAAATAAAAATAGTAGAAAACAAAATAGCATAATATAAATATAAAATATTATATAATATATGATGTACAAATATAATTTATACGACGGAAGAATTGTAAAATTATTTATAAAAGGTATTTTATAATTTTTTCGTAACAAAATAATTATTATAAAATAATTGAATATTTGGAATAGAAAATAAATTACATTTGTATCAAACATATTAGTTTGACCTAGTTTAACTTCAAATTTTGAAGTTGTTAAAACTAATTTTACCGAGCTACAATGATGCTTGCAACATTGTAACACTAAACGGAAATTAGTATGTAATTTTAAAAATAATATAACATGTATAAGTTAAAACCTAATATTAATTTTTCAAAACCTTAAAAATGTTAAGATACAAAATGGCTGGAATATCCAAGGCGAACATGAAAAAAGAGACTTGAATACTAGAGGCTAGAATACAACATTTTTTAATTTTTTAAAAAATAAAAATTATAACGAAAAGCCACATCTGAGAAAAATATCCAAGAGATACCCGGGGAGAGCAAGATAATTTTTACAAAACCTAACCCAGCTGTCGCAATTTTTATCCCTTCGTTCCACTTTTAGTACTTAAATAATATAGTCTCTTGATAAGTGTGGCTAATGTATACAGTATATTTTAAATGTCAATGAAGTGCATCGGTATATATTTATTTATTTTTAAATGTTATAACGTCGAGACGAGTTTGTAAGCATTCTACACGATAATTTATATTCATATTTTACGACTAAATTCACTTCAATTTTTATAGATGGTGGGGAATTTCAAGTCGTATTTTAAATGACCTGGATCAGTCGGCATTTACAGAACAGTATTATGTGCGTATTGAACCCACCGCCACTGCTCACGTGCAATAGATTTTTACCATTAGATAAAATCGTGCCTGCAAACGAATTTATTTTTTGTAATTTAAAACTTCGTTTCATATCCATCATTCGATTTAAAATACAATACCGTGGTTATCGTTTGGCTACGTGTTACGGAATGTTACAAGAGCATGCTTTGCGTGTGATTTGTCGAACAAAATACTAATTATCAGTCCGACATTTTATTAGTATCAAAACAACTATTGTCGGAAAGGTGTATTAAAGTATTATGTAAACCGATCGAGCGTGCAATACGAACACGATGTCCACTCGCGTATTTATACCTCTTGTATATGTCTGTTTGCGAACAAGTCATCGATCTCTATTCCTATTTAGAACATGTTAGTACATATTGTTGATATTACATTTTAATATACGAAATGCTTTTATCTGCAATGTGCTATTTTATTAGTTTTATTAAAAAAAAACCCGTGTTGAAGCACTTGCAGTACTCCAACACGGGACATCAGTGGTTTTTGGATTATGTCAAGTTCAAGACGTGTAAAATTGTTTGGGATTTTTCCATAACATGTTTTATGAAAATTTAAATTCGAAACGGTTCCAGTGTATTCAGTACGTTCTGTGAGAATATTTTTAAATCACGCAAAGAGCACTTTTGTATGAAGATAAACCCCTTTTGCGTAACCTAACCTAATCGGTCTGAAAATATGTCAGGGAGCCGAGGTATAATTTTATCATTCCGAATAAATGAATAAATTATCAGCTTAACTCAAATTACACATTGTATAGTGTTGCGCAGGTAAACACGCTTATAAAATAATAATAGTAGCGTTAAAATACTCATCTATTCGTTTGGTTGACCTCCGTTTGGTCGTTTAAGTTAATACACAATAATTACATCGGCATAATATTTACTATTCGAACGATAACTCACATGAACGGCTCAATTTTATCGCTTAACCCTAGGTTATTGAATTATGTATTAGATATAATTTATGTGCACCTAGACACGTAATGTCTATTTTTTAGTATTTATTTTTATTTTTCACATCTTTAATAAGTTTTATTATAAGTTTTCGGTTGACAATTATTGCTAAAACGAAATAAAATGATATCATCATAAGCGCGAGGTATGTTATTATGGTATTATGCAACTGTTGCTGTTGTAACGTTTATATGCAATAATGGACCAGATGATTTCGAAAAAACGCAACCGATTTGATAGTAGCAAATACTAATTCGAAACTAAAACGGTGATAATTTATTCATACGTATACTCGAAATATACAATGAGAACGATTACCGTCGAATGTTTAGCATTCGTACCGTCACGAACGGATTATTCGATTTTAATTTTAATTTGACTAGGTTTGATATCATTTCGAAAACCACTAAGCAAATGTAAAAAAAAAAAAATATTGCCTCGTCATTTTTAATCCGTATGATGTAATTGCGTTTTACTCTTTCAGATGTGCTAAACGAGGAACGAATCGGATTAACCAGAATGTGGTTTTTTTAATTTTAATTTTTGTGTCTGCGTTTCGATGAGAAGAATTGTTCTGATCATCACAACCATGGGACGTTTATGGTTGGAAATTATGTCCGTTTGATTCTCTTTAAGGGAACTATTTTTTAAATTCCTCAATAGTTTTCTGAATGTTTGAGAAATATGAAAAGAAAAAATATCAAACTAGTAAGGCAATGAGTAAATTTTTAAAATGGTCAAATAAATTGAAATAAACGACAAGCATTACTATTGTAAAAAAGAAGAAAGAGATATCGGATGTATTTAGGTTAATAAAAGCTGTAAACGTATGTCCCCGTCCCATCTTATAGTTCCTGATATTGTATAAAAACTATTGTCCAACTAATTCTGATAATGATCAATCAAATCCAAATAAATGTCGAAAAAGTTATCGGCGAAATAATTTTCCATAATATCGTAGACGAGGTAGCTGGAAACATGTACCTACATGAGCGATACGTAAGCTCTAGTTATATATTTCGATTAAATATAAATTCTGTGACTTAATTGCTTTCGTCGCGTACGAGTAATAAGTAGTTAACGGATGATTGCGTAATTCAATTTGGTGAATCCAACATAATATCGTAATATCGCTGTAGTAGTGCATTGCAATGAAAAACATCGTCGGAGAGAAAGTCAGTAAAACGAAATAAAACGTTTGATACGAATAAGTCGATAATTATAATAATCGTGTATTCGGGGGCGCGCACATTAACACAAATTTAGACTGACGATAATATGTGCACGTTTATTGCACATAAAAACGTGCATTTTTCCAGTTCACTTTTATCAAATCAATCGTCAAGACAATAAATTAGTCTGACGGTATAATTTGATAAAAAAAAAAAATAATCATAAAGATTTTAGAATTTACTTTTTATCAATTTACCCCATTGCCATTTCTGAAAGCTGGTACGAAACACGAAATTTAATTTCGGAAATCAAATGATGGCAATGCGATTCTTTCGACTCTCACGCATCATGGTTCATTTGTCACGGCTGCATTATTCGGAAACGAATTGTCTCGGTTTTTACGTGTTGTAAGATAATCACATTCGAAATTAAAATTAAAACGTAAAAAAAAAAAAACCACTCGTTATAATCAACGTGCGCTCCGCGCGTTGTGTTTGTGTTCCGGGTTAGAAGAATATCAGAGTAATAACGATAGTAATAAATGTACACACACTGAATGAACACTCATTATTTAATAATGTAGGGTGTTAAAATAGAAAGTTTGTGTTCCGTCGCGTGAACATATATTATATAAGAGCGATTAAATTAGATGGTGTATTAATTCGATTTCTTCTGCTTGGCCTTGTTGTTTTAGCACCGATCGACGTTTACAGACTTTAACTGTTCATATTGGGCGTGCAATTTAAACTAATTCAAGTCTAGTGGACTAATTTGCGAACGTTATGAATTATCTTTTCTTTCCTTTTTCTTGCCATATTACTCTCTAAGAGTTTTAGCCGTCACGTTATGAATTATAATGATATTAAACCACGTTACACGGGGGGTCTCGATGGAACATATTATTTTAGGTACCTACATCTACCTGTGAAACGTTTATGAACCATTTTAACGTTTAACAATTACTATAATATAATAGTTATAATATATAGAATAGTTTATATATTACAGTGAAACCTCTATATAGTGGACAGCCACGGGGAATTAAAAATTGTCCACTATAGAGAGTTGTCCACTATTGAGAAAACCTATTACGCATACATTTATATGCGCATACATTTTTGCCGGGGAATTTAGAAGTGTCCACTAATGGGAAGGGTCCACTATTGAGAGGTGTCCATTAATAGAGGTTTCACTGTATAACTATTATATTACAGTGCTTGTTAAACGTTAAAATGTCGAAAAAAATAATACGAGCTATGTCGATCGCGAGATCCATAAAATTTTAATATGATGTTGCACCACGACAATTCCAATTGTATTTGATATCATCAATATGAGTAAGACCAACGACGTAGATACTTGAAAATGGTTATAGTGGTATTCGCATTCGACAAAAAGATGTATCGTTATATTGGGGAATGCATAAAACGCATATGGAAAATAAGCTCGTGTTCATAAACTATTGGCATAACGAAAACTGCAGTAGACAGATATCAATTGCATACGTAAAATTTTATCTGATCAGTTAAATTTAGGATCTCTTTTTTTTTCTTTTCACTTGGACAGGCATTGGATTTAGTTCCGCGCTCGAAGTGTTCTATGCTTTTTGAACATGACTCTTGCTATTATATTTGTATACTGTGTATAGCGTACGTTGACGTTAGCAACAACATTTGTTAATTTCATGCCGAAAAATATAAATTACATACCTCATACTTATCGCTGTTTAAAAAATAATTGAGCTCTTTACGATTGCGATTCAAAAACGTTATAATTTTATATTTTTTAAGTATATATATATATATATTTTGTTGAAAATGACGTATAAACTCTAGTTTTATGAAATGTTTGTAAAATTTGTAATAAAAAATTGTGGGCAGGGCCGACGAGAACTTTTGAGGGCTCCGGGGCTGATCGGTTCCAGATCCTCTTACACTTGTTTGACCAAGATATACATACTACTTAAACATACTTTAGTACAATAAAAATTTTAAAATTTGCATCTTATGCTATGGTGAATAAGATTATAAAATAATTTTGAATAAAAATCTGATACGATGGCCTTTTCGGAGGTACGGACCCCGGGGCTCTAGCCTTCACTGCTTCACCTCAGTGGCCCTGATTGTAGGTATAATTTACACGTACGACAGACGTCGATGGTTTTGATTTAATGTTCAATATTCGGTTCTTATACATGTTTCTTCCAAAATGATAGTAATAATTGTACGTAATAAATTATAATTTTCGTAATAATCCTGAGCGTTTACCAGTGTTCCTTATGAAATACAATATAAATAAAAATAAACAAAATATGTTGCTTAAAACAAATTTATTCATACTAATCAATGCTTTGACATGAGCGTGCGTAGTATATTATTCAAGAAAATAGCTGAAAATTTTTATTTTCTCTTCATTTGGAAAAAAAAACTCTAGAAATATACCTCGTAATGATAATATAATTAATGATATTAATAATTTGAATCTATTTGATCGAAGCACTTGTCGGTATAGAAAGAGAAATTATTTTAACTCATGCAAAGAGGAAATACATTCGAAACTAGTTAAAGCAGTGTAATTTTCTTTATTTCGTTGGTTCGATAATATTTTATTATTGAGTATTTATCACACTCCATATAAACATTGTATCTACTTCAAAATGTCAATAGATTTCGAAAACACGCTTGTCAGTATTATTTACCGTGTGCAATATACCGTTCTATTTGAATTGTCACGTGCTTATTTTGCAAACAATCTTTAAATCCACGGGTATAGAATTATTATATTTTCAACTAAAATATTATAATTCTGATGCTACTTAAAACAAATAAAAGATTCGTGAAAACAACCATATGAATGCTTTTCTGTAGTATAACATACTGACGCAATGCGTATGCGAAAATAATTGAAAGGCATTAACAGATAAATATCGATTTACGATATTACCGTATCACGAAATGTAACATAGAAAATCTTTTGGAAAATGGAAACGATACCAGTGGCGTACATTCAATCTTGATCCGAGGGGGGGGGGAGGGAGGGTTAACAACCAAAACAAAAATCTTCCTTTTAAAACTAACCATTTTCCTCACAAGTAAATAGATATAAATATTAATAGGTAAAATAGTAAAAGTTATAATAAGTTCAAAGCTTAACAATGATACTACGAATATATTATATTACAAGTCATCAATTTTTTCAGCAATTTTTTTTTTTCGTTTATATTTACGATTTAAAATAGGTATACAGCTCAAAATAAGTATACAGGTACGTTTTTTCCAGAATTTAATATTTTTATTAAATGAATCCGATAAGAAGAAATTCGTGGTTAATTATTTTGAGAAAATTCAAACAAAATGTATATAGATTTAAGTACGTCTGTAAATGGTGATATCGAACCAAATACTTAAATACAGCTATTTTCAGTATAATTTATTGCAAACAGCGACGAACTGTTCGAAATCGTATTAAACACATTTACTTTAACTATTAGACCGGTACAGCTTTCAAGGTATGCAGTAACTTTTTCGATATTGAATGCTTGATGTGTGTTGACAATTCTCAATAGTAAATACATTTTATTTTGCAAACATATTGCGCTGTACTGTTGTTACTTTTCGCTCTAAGACCATACGCGTTAATAGTACCCATTTATGTGTTATGCGGTGTGCGATGAGTGTAATTTATTATGAATATAATTTTGATGATGATGTGAAATGATGAAATGTCATTAGCCGATAAAATAGAAAATAAAGAAAAACGTGTATTAAGTTTCATTGTAAGTGGGTATAATACGTATTTGTTGTGTTAGAAATCGAGAAATATCTTTTAAGTGATCATTATTAAGGATAGATCCAGTTTTTACCGACACGTACACACATGCGATCGATAAAGTGAACACCGATAAATTCAAAATCAACTTTTCAGGCCCAAAAACCGTCCAACCGCTGTTAAAATAAAACCGATATCCGTTTGGCCGTTAACCGTGACCTCGGTCTTGTGCCATTTTAGCGTTATCAATAACAAACTATTTTCGCCATCCATGGTTTTTTAGGTCATTATGGTTTCGTCGGTTCAATCAGTATTTTGTGCTGATGGTTCTTCTAGATCCCCCCCTCTACGGGTACCGATTCGATCGTCGGTTTTGACGAAATACCGACACCCAGACCCTATTTGTCGCTGCCGCGTTATCTTCGTTTGTCCCTGCATCGCCATCGCCTCGAACGCTGTTCGCGAGACTTATGCGCCCGTAACGTTTACACGCAAGCGGGGTGTGACAACTGAACGGGAACCGCGACGACGGGCACGTATCCGTCGTTCGAATTTGGAATCTCGTACGCGTCCCGGACATTTTCGACGCGGTGAAACCACGACCGTGTTGTGAACATAACACCGTTGCTACTACCGCGGACGGACGACGGCGCGCAGTGCACGGTAATGCAATACTCCACACTCTACTTTCACTCACTCGTAACACACCGAAACAGGTATTATAGCTTTCGACGGTCCGGCTCGCGGTGCCCCGGTAGTGCGTAATAAACTCGGGCGCGCGCGCGCACACTGCGAATTCACCAACCGACCCGACGCCACTGACGGTTTTTTTTCTTTTTTTTTTATCTTCCAAACGATCGTACCGTTATCGCGGGAACGCAACGGATTTCGGAGGTTTCGCGAAACGATTTCCGACCGTTTTCTTTTCCCTTTTCCTTTCGACACTCCTCAATCGGTCGTCGGCATGAAAACGTTCCCGTCGTTCGCGACCGCCACCGCGGCACTCGTCGTCCTGTGCTGCTGCTGCTGCTGCTTCTGCCCGTCGCTCGCGGAACAACGACAACCGTCGCTGCGGACCGCTGCGTCCGATCAAGCGATCGATCCGTCCCTGGACATTTTCGCCGACGACGTCAAGGATGAAGACAGGGAGAAACGGCAGTTGTCCTTCGTCCAGAACAAGCTGTTGAATATTTTGAAAGTACGCGTTCGTATTGCCGTAGATTATAATCATATTTCACGTCGTGCACGTCCGACACCGTTACTGCAGCCGTTGTCCATTACAATCGCCGACCCGACATCGGTCGTTTGATTATTACTGTCACAATGTACGCGCGAACGTCGGTTGTTTGATCCATTCGATCTCCGCGATTTCGATACGCACCCGGAAAGTATTTGCACGCCACAAGTCAAACCATAGATGGATAAATCGAATTTCGACTCCGTTAACACATTTATACTCTCAGCCCCGTCGGATTTCCGTGGGTATTACACAATTAGATTAGAAAATCATGATAAATTATTCATGAGACGTGTCTCCGCGCGGGCAAATGCACTACGTTAGAGCGATTTCGAAATCATAGTCTACATGCATGTAAATACGCCGTTATCATGTATCCTAATGCGCTACAACAGATCTGCAGAATCGCACTTAAGTGATACGTACCATACATAGTGATGTCAAAAATCAATAGATAAAATAATCTTATCAAATTTCACATAATGCATTCTTACGGGATATTATGTAAATAGCCATAACCTAACATTTAAGGTGGGGGGGTCATTCCTGCGACAACGTCCCTCTTGAACCGGACACTGACTTCCACTCGTTGGTCAATATTAAAACGTAACCATTAACTACAATTAGGTTATGTTGCGATTATGTTTGCGGCATTATTTGAAACGCCAAAAATGCAATAATATATATAAAAACCACGTTCCTGTAAAAATACGCAGACAGTCAAAGACAGTCAAAACTAATCATCAATAATTCTTTGTCCGAAGAAAATTACGTTTTACGTTAAACTTAACAGCAATAGAATTTAGTATCAGAAATTTAACAGTTTCGCGAGAATCGTAATGTATTCTAATAGAGTTATGTACTTATGCTTTCCGAATAAATGTTTTCCCCGTTCAAAAACATTACCATAGAATTAAGCAGTTAGTTGGTGTAGACGTGTTGCAGGCGCGTACATGTTGAAACATTGTAACCGTTTCGAACATCGAGTGGTGAGCGTACTATTTTTTGTAGCTAGCTATATTCGACACTATAGTGATTACCATCGTTGTGCTCGAAAAGCTGTTCCGAGTGGTTAATCGAAAAAATAAAATAAAAAAATAACAGTCAAGACGGGCTGAGAACCACCTAAAACCGGTGGATCGAATTAACCTAGCCACGACTTTCTAATATACAGGACATCGACACCACAAAATTAATATGAAAATACACATGTGTCCCGATGTGTTTGGCAACAATTACCGTGAGTTGTACGCCCGACTAACATACCAACGTTAAACGGCTATAAATCTTTTTGGTCATCACGGCACTATACACGTGTACAGGTAAATACGACGATACGCGTGGAATATTATTATTAACAACACATTGACGCGTACATTCTCTTCGGGGTCATTATTTTAACAACCGTCCGCAGGAATCCGTAGTTATCTTTACATAATTTTTTATTTTTTTGTTTTTGTTTTTTTTTGTTTTTTTTTTTTATTTCGTTACGTATCGTTTAATAAACATATTATTATGATTCACCGGCATGTCGTACTCATATATTTTGATTATATTTCGACTGGTCGAAGAAAAATATGAAACTATCGCGATTTTTACTGAAGTATAAATTTGTAACCGAATGGTTTACAAATAACTGATGTTCAGGTGAGGTGTAAATTAATTTACCAGCACACCCACTAGGACGAAACGCGATCACTGAGTGATATGTATATTATTTTTGTAGCTCGTGTTTTAAATACTCGACAACGTCGTTATCATTTTTAGTACCATAAAAAAGCTTTTAAAACCAACGTTTGAGTAAGTGTTCAGTGCCTTTTGTAAACAACATTGATTAGGTCCTTTAGCACAACCGTGTCCTTCGCAGCTATCCACTAAGCCGAGAGTGACGTTATCTGCTCTCGAATATACAGTTGAAAATAATACATGCTAACTCGTAATAGATATAACTGGTTAGGTAGTGTTCGCGTTGCCATAGGTTTTCTACTTCACAACATTATATGAACACTTTTCATAGTACATGGAGTAAAATACTTGAATACAAGTATTATGTGATATATATATATATACATAATATAAGTATAATAATAATTATATAATAAGTATTACTTAGATTGTTCTATTACCGTAAAAAAATTATAGAATTTTTCTAAAATTATTAAAAAAAAAAATACACTTATAATCATTTAATTAATAATCATCAACTACTACTATATTTGATAAGATTGTTTTAAATTTTTATTGCATTGCAATTTAAAAATTACTCAGTTACTCAACATCATAATAGCTCATGAAAAAAATTATTAATAACAGTTAGTTAGAAAATTAACGCCTAATGTTTTAACATTTAAGTCTGAAAAGTATGTTCTTTTTTTATAAGCCATCATATACAAAATTATTTATTAAAGACGTATTAATAGAATTTTAATTGAAACGAATTAAAAAAAAATTGATTTTTCCTTTGATAATATACATATATATTTAGAATCCTCTATTTAAATTTTTTGTTATATTTATCTTTTGTTTGTTATGGAGCAATATTTGAATATTTGAATAGTCTGCATTTAATATCATTTTCAATATAAAGATTAATTTAACATTTTCATCAACATATAACGTATTTTATGTGGCGTTCATAAGATACCTATAGAATAATAATATCTTTATTGTTTCTAGAATCGCTACTATAGACATTATTACAAAATACTGTATAAGAAAATATTAATGCATCAATAATGAATAATTAATATTAATAAGCACACATTTCTAAACTGTCCCCTTCCAGAAAGCCAACAGGTAAAATTGTTCACCACAAACGAAGTAAAATTCACAATTTCAAAATCTCAGATAAAATATCATCCTGTTACTAATTTACATAATCATTACAGTTATAAGATTTTCCTACTTCCGAATTTTATGGACATTTTTCCACATTATTATGTTCACTAAGCCCGACAAGCCACCTGATGATCCAGCCTCATTTAGGCCTATTACCTTTCTCTAAGATACGTAAAAACCTCATCCTAAAACGAATATTCTCACACAACATTCTCAGTAATGTTTTCTTTCACTTGGATTTCGCTGTAAACATAGCATAGTACATAAAGTTCATAGAGTTATGGATACTGTTTCCTCCTCAATAAAAAATAAACAATATTTTATCAGTGTTTTTCTTGATTTATCTCAAGCGTTTGATAGGGTCTGGCACCAGGGTTTATTATATATACTTCGGAAATGTCTTTCTTCAGCACTTTTTCTATTATTAAAATCGTGTTTAGCCAATCATCATTTTCAAATACGATTTAGCTCAACCTTTTCAGATATCTCTATAATAAATGCCAGAATGCCCCAGGATGGTATATTTTCTCCTATTTTATTTAATATTTTCGTCTCTGATCAAACCACGAAGGCTGATACTATAGTTGCGGATTTTGCAGACGACAAAGTCATAATATCGATGTTCGAAAACCTTGGAATAGCTTCAGCTACTTTTCAACTTCATCTGAATTTAATGGCGGACTGGTACAATAAATGGAGGGTCAAAATAAATAGCTTTAAATCAATCCATATAACTTTTACGCTAAAACTAGGCTACTTCCCAAATGTTTTCATAAATAATGCTCATATTCGAACGTCTGACTCGGTTAGATATTTAGGTCTTCATCTCGACAAAAGATTATCCATAGAAAAATAAACATTTGATAAATATTAATTATCAATGTACGCTCCACTGTGATCAAAATACTATTTTCAAATAATTTCATAAATTCAATAACAAAAATAATAATTTTCAAATCTCTTCTAAAATCTATATGAACTTACGGACATCAACTATGGGGCATCCAAATATTAAACACCTACAAAAACCAAATGTTTCGAAATATTTCACTCCGTAAAATCACCAATTCCTCTCTTTTTTTGTTTCAAATCATACACTCCACAAAGACCTTCATATAATAACAACTATCTAAGAAGCCAAAACATTCTACAATAGATTTTGTTTTAAAATGTCGAACCACTACAATCCACTTATAAAATATATATCCATCTCAACCTTTCCTGGAAATCCCCGTTGGAGGTTAAAAAGAACATGGTGTCGTGCCTTTTTGTAATAATGATTTTTTTTTTTTTTTTTTTATAACACCTTCAATATTTAATTTATGTCTTACTTAAAGTGTCACTAAAATGTGGATCTTTTAATCACAATTTTCATGACGTTATACTTTGTTCAAATATGCTTATTGTGCCTATTGTACATATTGTATAAATCTTAATAGAAAAAAAAAAAAATATAACAATGGCAATGACAGTGCTGTCGAAGTCGTAAAAAGTGTTGAATTTGAACTCAGAAGTGTTATAGATCCTCTTGCGTCTCTCTAGTTGAGCTTATCTAGTTGGACCGTAATTGAAAATGAGCAAGAACTGATCACACGCAGTCTAAATCTGCTTCTCTTGGTTATTGATTTCTGAAACTAATCGTGATCGAGCCTTGATCCGGTACCGGTCAATTTTCGCTGCCCATGATCATAACCATTGATAAGAATTACAATTTCACGAGTCACAAAAAATAATACCAAAAGCACCAGTCAAATGAAATAGTAAAAAAGTCTCAATTCGCTGAGGCGAAAATAACACGAGTTAGAGTCAACAAAGGACCAAACGAACGAAAAATATAAATATCATTAAGCAGGTGACATGACTCATCAACATTGATTTTTTTTTCCAAATGGTCGGTCAATAAAACTTCTCGATAATGATATTAGCGAAATTAGATATTGTTGAGATAATTATTTCACCTCTGGGACATAATAACTTATTGCGATTCGACTTCATCACGTGTGCCTCAAGTTAGGGAGAGGAAAGGAAAACGCCGTACCACTCAAGAATTTCAATGGCGTGGCAAGCATATTTTAAATCTTAAGCAAAATATTTAAAAAAATAACCCTCAAACTACCTCCCTCCTTATAACAAAATATATATATATATATATATGTAACTTATTAGTCATACTTTCATACTTTCATACCCCATAATTACTTTGAAAATTACTTTTCGGCCGCAAAAATATTCAATGGGAATGATTAAAAATATAAAAACGTACCTATAAACTAAATATTAATTAATTTTAAATTAATAATTTATAGTAATGATTGTTAAAAACAATTCATAGTCCTTAATAAATATTAAATTTATATTAACTATAAGATAATTAACAGTTAATCCATAAAACATTACACGGCAACAATGACATTTTTCACTTTAATCGATGAAACATTTTCAAATACGACTATCCGAGTTACCAGTTAATACACAATATAATCCCCTCCACCAAAAGGTCTACACTGCTCTACAATTTATTCTACGAATATTTTTCATTCGTTCATATTGTTTGAATATAATCTATGTGTATTCGTTCACTCTTTTTAAATCAACAAATCTATCAAGAGACATCACTCAATTAATCTAATCACGTAGTCGTTACATCCTTCGTTTCCGATGTTTCATTAATGTGCGAAAAACAAATAGTTTATACATTATCAGCAATATTTTATTATTATGACACATCACTTACAATGTTTTCGAAATATTGTGAAACATACTTTGATTTGTTTATGATTTACGAATTATTTGAACAGATCGTATCTTCAATTAATTATTTACGTAGGTAATACTTGTTTACTTCTAAAATAGAAAACATGCACATAAAATAAATTGATTTATTTAATTAGTACGCCAAGACGATGAATAAATAACACAATTATATTTTTGATTACCCTGCAATAGCAGAATGATATTGTTTTGTGCAGTTTTATTATTTTCAAGAATCAATTTATACAAACACGTATAATATGTAATACTTTCAATACTCACGTTTCTTGCGTATTGGCACCATTTACAATTAAAAATTATAACTGTAATAAACAAATTGTATTTCAAGGATCGAACTATGACCAGTGTGAAAACAGAGATAACTTATGTTATAAAACACGTGCGGAATAATCCGCATGTTATTATTCATTACTTTTAATATTCACTTACAAAATGGGTGACTGTAAGTTGCCTCCCATTATACCTATCTGATTTAAATCGTGTTCCGTGTATTTTTATATTATAATGTATGTTAAAAACTTATAACCAATATTTTCCTTCCCATTTTATCAGACTTACAACTGTCAATATTTCTCTAATATTGGTATGGTTAAAATTATTGTTTTTTTTTTTTTTTTTTAATTACATAATTTTAAATTAAAACTTAATTTATTGTTTATTATATTTATGTATGGTCACTTTTTGACTAAAACTTAAATTTTTATTATAGTCTTTATCTAAGCAAATATAAGTTGATTAATAGTTGTCTCACAAATGAAATATGAATTGTTTTTTTTTTTAGTGTCTAGTTCTTCAATTTTTTTTATATTGAATATCGAAAAACGATTCCGAATAAAAGAAGTAGAACGGAGAGAAAACCAGACATTTAAAATATCTTCAAATAGACCAAATTTGTTAGTAAAAATTGTTAAAATATGTTGATGATTATATCATCCATAGCTAACGTTGATTAATTAAACCTTTCTCCCCCTAAATTATCAATCAGATATTTATTATTTCCTATTCGGTGATGATCGGAGCAATCGTTTAGGTCAAAATCGTGAACACATGACACAAAAAAAACTTATGCGTCATGGTATAATTATTACATTTCACTTGAAATCTAAATTGCAAATATCATATTACAACACATAAGATAATAATAGTTTAAGAAAAATATAGATTCTGAACTTTAATAAAGATTTAACAAAGTTTAGACGCATTCCTCAGTCTTAGCAAAGTATTTATGTCCATAGTTTGTACGGTAAGTACGTATAAGTATAAACTAAATGTTTGTATGGTTTAAAATGTTTTCAAAATAAAATGTATAATACAATTGTTCAACGATTGATCGTCAGAAATAAACGAGGAACTTGTTCTAGACAGACTAACATTGATTGTAGCATGGTATTAAAACAACTGAATTTTCACAGTATTTTCACACATTTATGTTGAGTGTCGTTCAGAAGAATAGAAAAGGAACTTAGTCTGTAAGAAACGGATAACGTTTCTGATCGACTTTGTTTAAAATTTGATCAAAAACCAATTACCAATGAATTGCTCAAAATCCCACACTCGTTCACAATGATGTGCAGTCGATTAATAGTAATTATGACCAGTCGTTTTTAAAACGTAATTATGTTATGACTTTACCGATCGACAAAAAGCTCATGACGTATACATATTGTAAAAATACTATGTAAATATTGACCGTTCCATCGTTTCACTTGCTGTGCGGTTCGGTGACGCTTCTGGACATATTTATTATAAATATCGAATGTTTTTTTACACGTGTTTCAACAATTGTATGTTACAGCCGTTACCGGTGGTCGACGTGACCAAAGAAGAGGATAAGTACGGCAACGACGGTGACAAGTTCAACAGGTTCGGAAGAGGCTTGGTCGGCGGCGTGGAAACCCTGTCCAGTAGGCTCACTTCAGCACTCTCGGTAAACATATACGATAAGCCTTTACAGCAGTGTTTTCCAGCCTTTTTGCTAAATGTGTTGACCTACATATTTTTTCTATATCAAGTGGGTGATTTTATAGAAAAAAAATAATAAAAAGGAAAAAATCGAATATGCTTTAACAAAACAAAATTAATATTGATTTTATTACAAGCGATTTTATCATAGACTCGAACGCAATTCAACAAAATTGAATTTTGATATATATATATATATATATATATATATATATATATAGATTTTTTATTTTTTATTTTGATAATTCAGACATTTTTCTAGCTATCGGTTTAAAAACAGTTACCCATCAAAAATGTTTTTCGACCTTTCATCGAGTCACGACCCACAAGTTGGGAAACGCTGCTCGAAGTAATAACAATAATAATAAAAGCGTCAAAATGTGTTGAACTAGATTTAAAAAAAAAAATTGCATACGATGGTGTTCAAAAATGTAAAGCATCGGGCTCTTGACTAGAAAATTATAATACGATATCATGCACGTCATTATGTTTGCTAAAATGTTGATAATGCGGTCGATAAATTAGTTTTATATCGACCGATCTTTGTGTCGACTTCCAAAACTTGAGTAATTAAATAAAACATAGGTACACGTATTGCGAATGAATTAATCCATTTTTTTTTTTTTTAAATTTTAAGGTATACACTATTCAGTGTACCTGCAGTTATTGGTCAACACTGTGTATCGTTCATTTATCTTGAACCGTTAAAAGATAATACGTCTTAATTGTTTCTAATACTGCGTTTTCATTATAATTGCGACCGCCGTTGGCGTGTAGAAATTTCTTATTATCATTTGGTTTCACAAAATCTGTCCACATAATAGATACTCGAAGTTAACATTGAAAATATCAACGTAACGGGATCTTGTTTTTCCCAGTTTCTTACGAACAAAAGGACCATTGTTGTTACTTTCTTCCGATAATTATTGATGATTTCTATTCCACTCCGCAGCGTGTACCTACCTAATATCGGATTCAGCATAACCGCGACCATGACGGTTTGCGAGTTTCGTAATTTCGGTAATCACAGGTGATTTATGCGCTTGGGACAAACGGTTTCTTTCTACAGTTCGAATAGATATGTAATAATTGATATTATATGACTTTCATAAATTAAATATAGGTCAAGATTAAGTGTTGATTAATTCATTAAACGTCAAATTCGATTTTCTATCGGACGTCTTATAATTACTACGCGAGTGTTGTGCGTTTTATAATGGGTTTCGACTGTTATTATTATTGTACACACGGTTTTCAACCGCCTAAAATATTTAAGTATCAAAAAAAAAACTAATCGACATGGTACTTTAAACAATTATTGTTTACTACTAAATAATATATTACGTTTTCCAAAGTAAGTTATTTGTCGGCCCCGTACTTGTAACATTTGATCGAGGACTTTCGTTTTTGCTCTTTAGTGTTGTTCTGTCATAATAACGGTAAGGTCATTCGTGTTTATATTATTAATTCCTAAGTACATTTTTGTTAAACATTTATCATCATTACGGAAACGATTGACGTTTTTTCTCGAGCTAGATAGTTTTGTCAGAGTACGGGGTATGTTGCGATTTTATCATTACTTACGTCATTTACCTGTAAAATATCGAATGTTACTTATTACCCAATCACTCTATACCAATGGTTCCTGACTTTTTGAGACTATTACCCAAAATTCGGGTAAAATAATAGCAAATATCCGTTCCCACTAAAGAAACGCGTGTATATAACAATATATAACACTTATTATAGGATTATTAGTTATTGCAACCCAATTGGACCAATTCATATAACTGTAATAATATGTATATGTATTATGTAAATAAACAAATTCAAATAATTTTTGAATATAATAAAACAATACTAATAATTATAATAAAAGATATGTAAGGTTACATATAATATATACATATATATTTTTATTTTGTTTTGGGTCGTCAATCTACTGGGCAAGACCACGAGGTCGGACCACAGTAGGATTTTTTTTTTACATATATATATGTAAAACAAAACGGACGGTCTGAAACGTCACCGTTAATGGTATTCAAACGAACAAATAATAATAATAAGAATGATTTGTCCCATTACATTCAATTATTTTTGTTACATATTTCACTAGCCACAGAAGGCTATAGAAACTAGGGTTCGGTCAAACCGAAGCCCATTAATAAAAATCACATTGATTGCATAATTACACAAAATTTCGCCGGAGTTACAGCGCACGTAACCGAAGACGCCGGACGAGTGACTATCGGTCACCATCACCAACGACGACGACGAAAAATTTCCCCACCACGTGTGACACTCGACTTGACCGATAATATGCAATAATAATAATCAAATATATATAACACTGTCCGTTGGACCATCACACAGCGTAGAGCCCAGCCGACACACACACATGCGTGCAAAAGATAATAATTTTCCAAGTATATATTATTATTTTAATGACCGTCTACGTCACAATGCACCGTCGGCTCAAACAATCACGTGCACGATAATAATAATAATAATAATAATTATTATTATAAATATAATATATATTTCAAGGAAAAATATGATTTTTTTTTTTACGTTACAGGTCTATGGTACATAAAAAAAATTTAAATTAGTTTAGTCTTCACCCTTGAAAAAACTTTTTTATGCCTTAGGGTTACCTCCAGGTTGGAAACTGCTGCTCTATACTCAGTGGTTCTACTGCTGTAGTTTGTAACATGTATTCCGTTGCAGATTCTAGTTTATGCCTTATCAATAATGTATAGTGACAAAACTTGTATCTCAGTGTATAGGATTTAGTGGTATTATGATATGATTCCGTAAGCATCCTTTACAACGGCGCGCTAGTAATGATAAAATGCAAATTAACCTAGTACTGGGTAATAATTACTGCAATTGCACCGATAACGATTTGAATCATCGCTACAGCAGCAACACTCGGCTGTAGACGATAAATGAGTGAACAATGTTTCCACTGAATATCGTTTGATCTCGTCCATATGACCAGAAATGGGCATCAAATTGATCATTTCATGATCATCATTTTCTTATCGAATTAACGCGAGTTTTGTAAATGGTCATACATATGATACGCGCGTAATAGCCTAACTAGGGGTTACTTGTGATACCTTTTGAAGGCTTTTTAACAGAATTCTATACAGTTATATGTTGTCTTCATATTTTTCGTGTGCTATATGAAGGGTCTAGTGCAACAACCTGGTATGTCCACTTTAAGAAATTGTTCAGGAAAAAAAAAAAACATTTAAATTCTTTAATATTTGTCATACACTTAATGTTTATATAGAAAACATGTAGCATTTCTTTTTATTTATTGATATTATGTATTCAAATTATAATTATATTAACACAAAAAATGTTATGACCTATAAATAGGATAAATTTATGGACTTACCAGGTTTTTTTCATTTTTAGTAAAATATACAATTTATTATATCATTAATGAGTGTGGTATTTTTTATATTTATATTGAAAACATATAGCATTCATTATTATGAATCAATAAAATTAATTACAATTACAATTATAATAACACAAAAAAAGTTATGACCTTATAATAGGATAAATTTATGGACTTACCAAGTTCTTGCTCATAAAATTGATTTTTATAGTTTTTAGTAAAATATAATATAATTTATTATATCATGAATGTGTGTGGTAATTTTTATCTTAATTATATTGAAAACATTTATCATTTCTTATTATGTATTAATAATTTGTATTCAAATTACTTTTAAATTATCTCAAATCCAATATATAACTGTCTATGTATTAGAATAAATACCTAATTATAAATGTCTAACTAATAATTATTTAGTTTAAATGTATAAAATAAAACTTGACTCATTCGAAATAATTATTTGAAAAGGTAATAATACATTTATTAATAAAATAATAATATATTATATTAAAAAAGAAATTATTAATATTGTAAGTTGTACCTATATAATAAACAATATAGTTGTACTTTGTACATTTTAAAATAAAAACAATATACCTTTATCACAAACAATAATAATATTGATTATTTTAATTATTGATAAAATAAAATAAAATATTATAATAAAATTCAGTATAACCAACATAATTAGTTTCGAAGCAAAAACCTTGTATATCCGGACATACCAGGTTCTTGTTCTGAAATGTAATAACCTGGTAAGTCCATTTTGCTTATATCTCCGTAACTAATAATCGGACATACCGGTTTGTTACACCGAATTGCATAGATTTATTTTCTCATAAAGAAACCACGATAAATTTTTTTTTTGAAAAGTGGACATACCAAGTTGTTGCACTGGACCCTTCATATATCCAAAACTACCTAATTTTTAACAACCAATACATGAATTGTAAAAGTTAGTATTCTGAAAACAGAATCATTATCGACATGGAGTGTGTTTGAGTATGATCATATCGAAGTTTTAGATTATTCTAAATTTATGATTTTAACATTAAATATAATATTAGAAATAAATGTATGAAAATTTAGGGTATAAATATAAAAAATATGACAAACTCGATTGTATTGTTCGAAACTGTGTTAGTAATTTTTATCATATAGCAAGTATTAGTTACATTAGTAATACTAAGACAACACATATAGGTATAGAATAAGAATATTGGAAGCCTTAACGGTATGCAACCAATATGTTTATATGGTTATTCTAGTACAATTCAAAAATTGTTATGGATATGATAGAATGTGTGATATCATTCCTGTAAATATATAATAATTATATTTAAATATATTTTATATTTATATTTTATGTTATGGTTGCCAGGATAAGATTAAAATTACGGGTTGGGTGTATGTCAACCGGTGAAGAGGGGTTAGGTACATCTGGTTGACATAAATATTTAATGTGATCACTTAGTAAAGAAATTGATAACTTTACAGTTTAATACTGCGAGTGCAATTCAGCTTATATGTTTAGGCACATATATATATTATTCATCGTATATTTAATTTTTTTATAATGTACATGTGTTCATAATGTACATATCATGTATTCGTAAATATTGGCGAATAAATTGATACGATAAATTTCTTTAAGTACTTCAGTTTAATAATGTGAGTACTCGGTTATGGTACTACAGTATATGGATTAATATTGTAGGTACAGTACTTTTAGAGTGCCAGCCATTATCTTCCTTGCACACGGCCATATAACATCAAAGTTGTTAATGACGGTTTTGATAATGTTGAAATATCATTTTACGTCTTGTGTTCACTTCGTTTCAAAAAACTATTATAGATTCATATCGGTCGCGTACAACGAATAACGAACAGAAGTTTAATATTTCCAACAATTGAATTTAACGTTTGCATTTTTTTAATTTTCAGTTTCCAGTGGACACGGCGAAAAAGCTGTCCAGATCTGCCACCGAAATGCTGAACAATTTGGGCGGAAGACTAATAGGATTACAAAGACGATAACATAAATTATTAATAGTATAACTTGCATTGTGTTATGTATTAAGATTTAAATTAATTCGATATAGGTTTAAGACTAATGTTCGCGTTCACGACAAAATATTACTTGCCACTTGGATAATATTTTATCAAAGACAAATAATATTATTGCCAATAAAAAGTTTAATTTGTTTTACTTTTGTAAATATCATAAAGAATACTTACATCGTAATTTTACGTATTATATTTTTGTTAACGAAAATTAAGACACAATTAATCGTTACGTTTTAAAATAAAATGGTATACTATTTTTATCTGCAGAAATGAATTTATTTTTTATTTTTTTCTAACTATGCTATAATATTAACTATTAGCTCTATAATGGTATTGTGCTATGTAATGCAGAATGCCTCATAAGGCATTTAAGTTTTGTATTTTTTGATTTTTAACAATTATAATTTAAAACTATGACGATAACGGATTTACATGATTGTACAGTAGATCATCGTTAAATTGACATTAACTCATTTTTAAAATCACCCTACCAAATATTATTTGATTTGTTTATGTCTAGGGCTCGGGATTTATAGCATTTACTTATATATATGGTTCGACATAAAATGTAGCAGAGTATTATGGAAGTGTATGTTATAAAACGTGAAATAATGAAATTTGATAGTGTTTTTTTTTTTTTTTGCATAGCTCCGCTTTGTTATAAATGATGACTAGGGCGCGGATTTTTATGTAATAAAAAAGTCAAAATATGTAAATATTTATGCTGTTATTTTTGCCAAAATATGTATTAAAAATCATGAAATATTTAACAACAAAAAATATGTATTTTTAATTAATTTTTAACCATCTAAAAAAAGTAATAAAGATATAGAATTCTGTTACATAACATTTTTTTTTTGTACTTTAATTTATTCATTGCAGTCGTCTTCGAAACAGTTTGAAACAATATACATTTGGAGATTTTCAAATTTAAATGTGCGGCGGTTAGGTCTTAAAATTGATTTGTATCAGCTGAAAGAGCGTTCTACGTCAACTGAGGTTAATGGGGCATATTTCATATTTGATATATCAGATGGTGTAAATTCAATATCCATTGTTTTCATTTGTATTTAGAAGAATATTTCTAATAGTTTTTATGTTTTGTAAACCAACATTTTTAGCTAGTATGTCATTTAATTTATTTTTTATTATCACTCCAGATTCTCCTTAGACTCCACTAAGTGTATTTGCTGCATTTTCCACTATTTCTAGGCTTTCAACTAATGTGAGATTCGATGTTTCTAATTTTTTTATGACTTCAACCAAAAAACAAAAATTTGCTAAAATATATGCTAAATTATTTTTTAGCTCGTTATTTTGCATAGTATATTTTGCTTTTCTTAACTGCATTATCCAAATCAAGATTTGAAATGACGTCATTAATTTTTTCAAAATTGTTTGAATATTATTTAACTTTAAATTTTTTAAAGTTTTTAATTTTATAAAATATACAGTTACCTACAGTTATAAAATATTAAATATTTGCAAAATATGTGCTTATTTATAAAATATTTAGAAATATGTATTTACAATACATCTGACATAATTCAGATATTTTTCAATTAATAACTAAAACATAAATATGGTTTATGTTTTATTTTTCAGAAAATCCATAAACAATAAGGCAATATGACTCAAAAGTCAAAGTTAGACTTTTTTGTAATAAAAAAATGTATTTATTTTTTTGATTTTTTGACTAAAAACTATTATATGGTTTATATTTTTTTGTTTTAATATTTTTTGTACTCTTTAATTATATATTTAGCACTGTTACAGAATATGTCTAGTACTTTGTCATGTTCATGTAACAAGAAAATTTAGATATTTTTGCTATATTTTTTATTTTAGGTTACTTTTTTTTTTAATTAAATATTTTTGTTTAAATTTAAGTTTTTCAAATGCTTATTTGAGTGCTTATAATGATTTTTTAAGCGCTTATTTTAATGGTTTTAAGTGCTATAAGTTCCGAGCCTTGTTTATGACATTAAAAGAACTTTCAAAGTCTAATTTAAATTAAATTATGTAATGACGGTTTTGAGAAACATAAAAAATATAAATATACATCATTATTATTACAACACTTAGCAAAAGTTATTAATGAGGACAAGAAATGCATTTTTTTTTTTTTATTGTTGCAGTGGTTTAGTACTTGGATCTGAAAAAACGGAGAATGAACTAGGTCTTTTATATGTATTAGAGTTCTAGTTTTTCTTTAAATAACAATTGAAAAGTAGTGAGTGCAATAGTTTAATATTATTGTTGTAATTCTGAAGCTAAGTTATATTTATTATAAAAATAATCAAGGAAAAAATGTATAACTTAAGGACAAGTGCCCATCAAAATAATGTGACGTGAAATGTGGTGAACAACGTCGCTAGTAACGTACAACTAGCGTGCGATTTTTTACCCCAACAAAGTAACCAATAGATTTAACGCCAACAAAACCGATATAACCGACAGTGATATGACAAATGGCATGTTACGTGCACGTCATTTAAACGCAGTATGTTCCGCGTTATGTCACGTGCTATGTTGTTCTAGTGATTAGTGCTTGGAAATGATTTTGATTTATTCATTATATTAATTTTTAAAAGTTTGTAAGTTTTAATTTTTTTTTTTTTAAATTAAAGATGACCCAGATTTTAATACGAGTATATATTTTGTTGGTATAATTGAGACCAATACAAGTATAATTTATTTTTATTTTATTTTCATTATGGGTGAACTCAATACTGTCTTTTTTCTATCATTTTCACTTGCGTTCACAGAAAATACTTAATTGAAAATATTGGTTAGTCAAAATGTTTATTAAAAAAAAAAAAAATAATAATAATAATAATAATAATAAAGGTTATTGATCAATAAGAATCAATATACATGCCATAGATATATTGTCGCGTATCATATATCCTAATGCAATACTCTTACTCACAAATTTAAAACTATGATTTGGAAAAATTTAAATATTTTAAGCCATACTCTGTATACCATACTTCACCAGCATGATTCTTTTACCTTTAAACAAACTTTAAGTATTACTTTAACGAAAAGCAAATATAGGTATACTGTCATAATAATTGATCATATAAAAACTAGAATGTTATTTCTTTATCTAGTAATTTGAAACAGAAATTTAAATGACTTTTATGTATTGAGCAATGTCTTGATATTAAAATCTATACTTACAGGTATGCTGAAATTTTACGAATTAAAAACATTTTATTTACAAAAGAAACTTCTAATTAATATGCGTATTATGATGTAAAATTGCTACATAATTAATTTGATTTTTTCATGATGTATTAAATTACATTTAGTTTTATATTTTACACTTGTAAACTAATACTGATAATATTATAAATATACTTTGTAACCAAAATAGACTAACCAATGTATTATAATTAATCACGAATAAAAAAAAGAAGATAAGCTTCAACATCAAATGCGGATGAATTTATTATTGCAGTTTACTTATTACCACCAATTGTTTATTAATGTTTAACGAGGTCGTTTTAACTAATAGCTTTTACAAAAAATGAACTTTGATAACTATACATATTGTTGTTTTAAAAATCATAAAGAGGAATTTACCTTTGTCGATTTCTTAACAATTTTTATACTTTATTTTTTTCGATTTCTCCGATATAGTTAATTGATTTTATAATAATAGATTAATACTTACGTAAAGCATATCTCTAGTAGTAGTTTCTTTTTAAACCTAAAAAAATGTTTCTAATTTGATAAAAACTCAGTAATAATAGCAGATTATATTCCTCTAAGTCCGTGAACTACTGTTAACAATTGTAATACAATTGAAAAGTTTGCGTATAGTTATCCTAAACTATATTTGAAATAATTACCATAATTATTGATTATTGTATTAATTGTTCACAAAATATCTAATTAATGTATAATTTGGGATCATAATAGGTATATCTAATTCTCAAACTATTAACATTACGGTTGTGAGAAATATTGAATTTTCAATATTAAAAACAGAAAAACACTATCCCTTGACTAGAACTACATGAAAAACTTCACGTAAAATTAAATTTATAAAATAAAAATTTCATCGAGTTTTCAATTATAGAAATCATAATATTATTTATTTATTTTTTTAAATTTAATTAAATGTTTGGATGTTTGTGTAATCAACTATTTTTTAGAAAACAATAAGCATGTTGATAGTTGGTTTTATTCTTTAAATTGTACTATTTATACTAATTTATTATATATATTTATTAATACTAAATTATACTAATTATACCATCGATCGATATTGTCTTTAGTTATATTAAGGATCAAATTGAATACCTGCTTTGTTTGGTATCAGGTATTTTCGAATTTTTAAATAAGTTATTTTCGAAAAATTGGTACTAGATCATGTTATCATATTATTTAAAATTTTTCAAAACGATTTTTACAATTTTATTGTTCGTGCTGTTATTACTGTAATAAATTACCATATTTAATTCATAAATAATACAGTGTAAAACTTTTTGTTGGAAATCATAAATTCTAGAATATAGTTAACAATGTTTCTTAATGTTGCAATAGTTTATGAGACCTTTAAATGTCAAATAATACATCTACAAGCATGGTTGGATTTATTACTAAAATTAATTTCAATATGATAAATCGACAATAAATACCGGAACCCTAAAAGTGATGTACGCTCTGTAACTCAGTCGTTTTGTTTAGTTTCCAATGTAAGTAGAATTTCATATTATTTTATATCGGAATGTATAGTGTAATTGATTACGGCAAAATGAAGTGAAGTAATTGTAAACAACTATTTTCAGTCGATTTAAACTTAAAAATCTATGACTTACACTAAATACCACAAAAAAATGTATTAATGTTAATTACTTTTTTTTTTTTTTTTTATATTATTTCCCTAATAATCTAAGGGTTTATCTTGAGGGAAATTTTTTAAATTCCAATATTATCACTTATATTCTGTTACCTTTGGTAAAAGTTTTTAGAATCTAAACGTTACAGCTGCACGGATACATGCTGTATAGAAATATTATAAATATGTATTTAAAACAGAAACGTCCTCAAACTGCCCTCAGATGACTGCGAAGAAAACCCAACCGTAAATACAACAATATTAACAAAACTTTGATTTTTTTATTGAATATTGTGATAGATTAGTCATAATGAACATGTTTCTCTTGAATCTCGTATATATTTTACGAACAGCTTTAATTAATTATCTAGTAAAATGTAACTGTTATACTATCATAATGCATTTAAAATTAAGAAAATATTGTTTTATTATTTTTATTATGAAACTATATTTATTTATTAATTAATATTTTAGAATAAATTACATTTAATTTGAGCAACATCAGTTAAAATACGGGCCTCTTCCTCTAAGACTTGTAGGACGTCATCTACATTTCGGGGAGATACCCTGTCACCCCCTGTACGCACGCCTATGGGTCGGGGAGTGTGCTGGGCTAAGGCACTGTGAATTAAAGTGTATTAAAGAAAATAAGCGTACAGCAAGCCTACAAGTATATTAAAATTGATTGTACCGCGAGTGTGATAATGTCGTTATAAAGTATAAGTATAGTGGGCTAATTGCTGACGGAATTATAGATATTTAAGTATAGCATTAGTAACTACACGTGATATACAGGCCGGACAAACAAAAACAGTAAATGTGTTGCGAATGCTTACTTTACGTATTAAACGAAAAATTTTAAATTATAATTTCAAGTACTTTTTAATCGTGATTCCCAGTGCTCACGTTGTTTATGTTTATCTTATTTGTTGTTTGTAAATAATACTCAAATATACCTAATAATACACTTGACTGATGTCCACTGCATTATAATTTGACAATTAATCGCATATCAAATGAACATAATCTACATTGTTAATAGTCAAGTCTTAGAGCAGTAATGTAATAAATAATAATAAATCGTATGTAGTTACAAATTATTTTTTTGATAAATTGCGCAATATGAATACACTTAAACGAAAACCTATATTAATTGTTTTTAATGCGTTTATTTGAATTTAATAGACGAACACTTGTTCAAGTCGTGCGTTACTATGTATATTACTATTATTATGTAGAGATTATCATATTGCATGGGTCACATTTAATTAATCCAAGAATCGTATGGCTCATACATTATTATATACGTAAATGGCCCATTAAAAAATGATGTGTATTTATCGAGAAAATGAAAAGTAGGTTTATAACATCATGGAATACATGTAAAGGTATGCATTTAAGGTTTGCTTTCATGTCCAAAATTCGAAAATTTTAAGTTCAAAATAGCCTAGTTAAACTACAGTTCAAAATTATAACAATTATGTAGTTTTTGATTTATTAATTATAAAATTATCAACTGAATAGCGATAAAACAAGTTTAAAAATCCATTTTAATGATCAAGATTGATTTTGGTTGAATATGGTCGATTTGAAAACGAATCAATTAGTTCAAATTAAGAATGTGATGGACATTTTGTGAAGAAGCAATAGATAAATGTATTATACATGTCTCAATATATATCTGTACTATTACAACATCTATTACCATAATTATTAGTTAATGAATTAGTTAATTATTACTTAACATGGTTGAGGGTTTGCAGTTAGAATTGTGATATTCAGGGAAGGTTTTTTTGGTCCTTTTGAGTATATTTTACTGCAGCTTAAGATCGTTTATCGTTTTAGAGTCTTAATGTTACAAATAAATGTAGATTAATTTAGTTTGGTTATTTTATATATATATATATATATATATACAAGTGTGTGTGTGTAGATGTACATACTACTTACAGACATTGAGCATGAAGCTGATCGTATCGCGATACCTTATTACCTACCTAAGAATGGAGATCTTTTACATATTTGGCATAAGCAATCGGATTTACAATAGCCCTAGTGAAAACGTATACGTGCCACTATAGTGTTAATTCAGAAAATATTCAAATGTACGTAGACTAATAATGATGTAACAATCGTTAAAATTAAATAATAAATTAAAAATATTATTTAAAATGTGGTTCAGAACCTGTGTGTAAGATAACATAAGAATTAACTTTATTTTAACCGAAATAGAATAATAAATGGGTTTACTATATTTATACGATTATAAATATAATTATTAATACAATGTAAGTTAATTACATTAAAAAAAATTATTTTCAGCAGTAAATTAACTAAAATTATTGGTATTTACATCGATTAGATTGTAAGTATTATATATTTTGTCATAATGTTTTTGTAAGACATCATTCGACTAAATATTGTGTTAGAGGTAATATATATTTTATTTTACAGCAATTATTATATTGACATTATTAGTAAGCGCAATTGTATTTTGGATAGTAAATTTATTTTTTAATTTATTTTTATTTTTATTGACCACTAAAGGTTTCATCAACAATGGTTTTTAGCATACTTTTCAATTTAAAATTTAGCTATAAGCTAAGTAACTATAAAATATACCATATTAATATAATACTCGTATTCAGTATAATAACATAATATGTAAAGTGATTAAAGATTTTAAATTGTTCATGTTAGGTTATACCTTGAAAGAACTGGAGGATTTCTGCAGTGTTTTTTTTTCGTCAAGAGCTTATATATGCATTGTATACGTATTATAAATATGATCACGTACATATTTAATCTACCTATTGTATCTTTATCGATTGAGTTTACGGTGATAACTTTGACCAGTGCCTTGTAATTATTTACATCAATTTTTTGCACTTGCAGTGCTTTTTGTCAGAATCTTGGGACAACTCGACCACGTAGTTAATACCAGACGATTCAGCGAGGCTGTACAACAGGATGTTGCACGTGTTATTTTATTTATAAGACGAATAGGATTAATCAATAATCATGACGATGATAACGTTATACGTTTATAATTGTAAATATATTTCGACCGTTTCGATTTGCGGGTAGAGAATCGTGTTGGAGCCGAACACAAAGGTCGAAAACACAATATTTTGGATTTTCGGATTAAAATCCGCATGTCGAAAATTTGAATAAAATAATAATAACTATTATATACGTCTAAGAACGTCACGAGTACGTAATACGACGCGTTTTGTACAATTTGTAATCTATATTGTTATCACGGTATCCGAACCGTAGTAAAAATGTAGTAAACGTAATATTCGTAATATTCGAGTGCGGTGTAGTACTTATGTTACCTGTTGCGATAAGATAATTTGGTACGCAAAAAGCGGTCCTTGACCTTTGGATTTATTCCGTTTTTACGATTGTTTACAACAATTATTTCTTTTCCGACAATCACTGCTGCCGAGCACATAATTTAGTGGTAATTTCGTGAAACATGTTTAAAACAAACAACGTTATTGGTTTCGTAAATATTTTCAATCTTCAATTTTCCAATACGGTGTAGATCAATCCGATTAGGAATCGGGAAAACAACTGGCTATATGTTACATTTTAACGTTAAACGCGACGGTCCGGTAATTATATAAGTAGTTTCATACGCAAATGATATTATTACCATTAAGAATATTACTGTTATTGCAATATACTATTATCTCGTATAATAGTTGGTATACCGAGATAACGGGTTTCATTGGTCGACATTGGGCATAAGAATACTAACTTTGATAAGTGCGCTGCTATAAAATGCTGATTAATCGAATATATTTGAATTAAAATGACTCCGGAACCTGAATGAACTATTACTGGCATATCAGTCGCGTTCGTCCGTTTTTCTTTACAGCGCGGTTAGCCAGTCATTTTCACGTTCAGTCACTTGTGGTCGCGCAGTTGTGACGCAGATACCCGAAAAACGGTTGTCAATATATCAATAGCTCGCGAACCGTTTATACAATTTTCTGACTATTCTAGCTGTTTTCCGCAAGAAAGTTTCTGTGATTGACAAAATGGTCGCAGGCAACGGAACGTTCAGCGATGATGTAAGTACACAATTATTACGGCAACCATATAATGTATGCAAGTATTGTTCTAGAACTTTTGACGAGACGTTTAACGCGTATAATGGTTGATTACTATAATTATGAGAACAACGGTTGTAGAAGACAGTTAATTTTATATTATATTTGAAAACATGATCTGTTTGACACCGACGGACATAGTGATACTAAACACGTAGATATAGTTATATCTTTATTTCCGATTGGTTTTTTGATGAAGGATCTACATTATTTAGTATTATTCAATCAACTTGTTTAAGGATTTTATATGAGAATAAGTAGCAGAATATCTCGACGATCAGTAAAATTATTTATAAAAAAAAAAAAAACAATATTGAAAAACACACTGTTCCGTCGATTGTATCGATTTAGTTGATGTTATTGGAATGTATATAAAAATCCGTTTTAATCGCATAATTAACGAATAAACATACGTTTAAAAAATAACTTTTTAAACTTCCATAATTTAAATTATGAATTCATTTTCATCAGCTCTGAACTTTTATCACCGTTTAAAGTTCATATAAATTTAGAATTCGACACATTTATTGAAGTTACTTTTTCATACGTGGTCGTTATCAATATTTCTATTTTTGACAGATACACGTATTTCACCAAAAAATATTAATTTCAATGCATGTAATTATTGTTAAGCATATACTATTATTAAACACACGAAAATCGTCTCATAATCATCATTATAACTCGTCTGCACTTGTAAACGAGTGAAATCATTGATTGAAAATGTTTAAAATATTATAATATAGAGCACCGAAGAAATGGAAGTCGAAGATCCATACTGTTTGGAATCGAACCCGCTGAAATTAACATTTGAAGACATTACGTCGGCCGCTTATAAGATAAAAGACGGCGTGGTCAAGACGACATGCATGGTAAGAATTCGATTAAAATAATGGTTGTAGAATTATTTTTAATACTCATCAAACATATATATACATATATCATTTATATCCACTATTTTTTTTTCGCTACAGAGATCGCATTTATCTAGTATGGTTGAGATGGAACTATATTTGAAAAAAGATTTCGTGCAATACACCGGAAGGTAAGGGTTTCACAGTTTTGACCAAATTGATACGTGTAGACTATAATAGTTTTATACCTTATTCTAAACACGTTCCACTAGTGGAATTTTTTTCTTTATACACACGCGTGTGTAAACTAAACAATTGAAAGATATTACTGTTTCTCAACGAAAATGATTTTCCGTGATTTTCGTTGATGACGTCAAATTTATATTTCACATGCGTGTCGATGTATATTTAAAACTCTATATTATAAATTGATAAATTTTATCAATTTTTGTTTAAAATGTAGGCAATATAATAAACAATCAATCGGTTTTGGTTTGTAAGATATAGGCATGGACGAAAAGATATTTAGAAAAACTTCTTGAAATGTTCCGTTTAACTAAAAAATAATACTCGTACAACGATTCTTTTTTTTATTGTTAATTTTCTACATAGAACTAAAGAAACGTTGAACAAATATTAGCAACGGGTTCGCTAAGTTTTCCGACTCCGATTAACCCATCGATAATATCACACAGTAATAACACGGACATCAAAAGCGTTTGTATTTGAAACGACTAGTTTTATAAACATATTATTCTAGCAGTCGGTGACTGACGGAAGACGAATTACTGGATTGTCAACACTTCTCACTTGAATATATAAATTACATTGGGCAATAATTTAAATCAATTGAAAAAAGTTTTACGAGAAAGTGAAAAAAAGAATGTTTAATTTAAACTTAGCATAATTAGGTATTTGATTTTCTTCGAATCGAACTACGGTGTCTTGTAACAAATTCGGTTTGTTTTGCTCCGAAACTCGAAAAATGTAATAAAAATAAAGAATCGGATGGGCCTCGCTCTGCTGTACAGTTGGGGGTGGAGTGCAACTCGTTTATAGGATAGGTCATTATTACAATGGATTTGTTAAATTTGAATGCAATTATAGATATCATTGTATACGAATAACGATTCTGAACGGAGTTAATAGGTTTGTCTAGGATATAATACATTGTTATTTATTAATATTGTAAAAAGTATATTTTATTTTGAAACGATAAATATATTTTTCAATTAGGATGGGTTGGCAGTTGCATACAGCGACATAGTTTGTCAGTCTAGAATATTATACATTATATTATATTTTACATGTAATTTTATGTCAATATTCGCTGTTCAAACGCTTATAAAAAAAATTGTGCCTATGGATTTTAATAATTTTTGAATGACAATAAGAACTACTTCTGTGAAATCTTCTATTAAATTTTCAAGTATTTTGTACGAGCCAAATTTTTTTTATCGCCGATTATAAAAATAAAATGTAAAAATCGAATATTTTAAATGCCTATAAGTTGCTTAAAAATCAATAAAATATTTTGAAAAAAATATAACGTAAAGGAAATACCAATCTTAACAGCTGGTAGAAATTTAAAAAATCTGCGACTTATACTTTTTGAATTATAACAAATATTTAAAATCGTTAGAGAATAAATCGCTATTTTATGCAATTTCGTAAATATTTAAATTTCAAACAGTCATTAAATTTTTTCCTCTAAGTCCGGTAGAAATTTTTTTAAAGATTTTTGAAGAGTAGCTTATAGATAACCTTGTGTTAAAATTTTGAACCTTAAGTATGAACAGAAAATTTTTTATGAATTTTCAACTACAAAATTATTTGCAAATTTTCGCAATTTTTACATATTTCGTATAAAATGGAACTTTGAGCACTTATAAAAAAAAAATTGTGACTTACGATTTTAGATTTTTTTTTATCAATTAAGGAACAACTTATAAGAAACCTTGTATTAAATTTTCAAGATTTTCTGGGCAGCCAAAAAAATTTTATCATTATTTAAAAAAAAAAAATTAAAAAAATTGAAAATTTTAATTGTCTATAAATAGTTCAATAAAAGTCAAAATACTTTGAAAATTTAACGGTGTATAGAGAACGCTAATGTTAACATTTGGTGAAAATTTCAAGTATTTATATCGATTAGTTTTTGAGTTATAATAAAATAAAAAATTTGATTTTGTCGAAAACTGGTTTTGCGTAAAAACTCCCGGTTTTCCCTTATTTTTTTAGGGTTTTTCCCGTCGCATTTAAAAAATATTGAAATTTTTTTACTTTTGACCCCCCAAAGTACCAACTAGATTCACTTTCCTTTCAGAAAAGTTGCTACATAAGCAAATCGAAGCATTTTTACTGCCAAAAAAGGTGTCGTCAGACACAAAAATAAAAAAATAAAAATTAAACACACATCATTGTAAAACCAATAGATTCAATCACTCCGTTCAGAATCTAAAATAAAAAATAAAAAAAAACACACATCATTGTAAAATCAATACATTCTTCACTCTGTTCAGAATCTAAAACGACCTGACCCGTTACAGGCGTAACAGCTATTTAAAAGTTTTCCACAGGAATTGCCAACGAAACGTACAAATATAAATAGCGTTCGACAAACGTTGAAACACGGTACCTGGTTACCAACATCTCACAGTTTTTCTTACCGCCCGCCCCACCTGCGGAACTTTTTCTTGGTTTCGCCACTGATACGCGAACCGCGTCCGCGCCAGCGGAAACGTACGTCGCGAGGTTTTCCTGCGCGTGACAGCGTCCGTTCGCGTCGCGAAAACCGTTCCGCGCACGCACGCGCCACCGTTCATATTTCTGGGGAACGCCCGTTCAGTCCGCGGATGCGCGACACCCGGTGGAGATGTCTAACCGTGGAAGACTCGAATGGGACTTCGTCGTAGACGTAAACTCGGAGTGCGTGCTTTTACCGCGAAGCAATCGATCCGATCGAAGACGATCCGATGATGGATTGCGTTTGACGACGGTCGATTAAGGTGTGATTCCTATGCACGCGTCTTGGGACGCGCGGCTAACCCTGAAATAATTAAGCGTATATACGCAATTGAATCAAGTTCTTCGTTTGGTCAGGTTGTACTTGTATATTCATGAGTGCGTTATTAAAATATATAATTAATAATGCACATAAGAATATACAAATAGTATATAATAAGTACATAGGCGCCGCCAGGAATTTTATCAGGGGGGTGCATCGTGCAAGTAGGTATACGCTGATTTCCAAACAATGCTTATATACGTAATAATAATAATAATTAGAAATAATAATAATAATAATAATAATAATGCATTGGTTAAATACGTAAAAATATTTTTTCAAATTGTATGATGATACAAAGTTATTTTAGTTTTTTTTTTGACGACTACAATTTTTTTTTTTGTCAAGCCAGGGGGGTGCACTTGCACCCCCTTGCACCCCCCTCACGGCGCCCATTAATAAGTATATTAATAAAATATTATTATTAGTTCAACAAAAAAACAAAAATGTATCTTAAAACTACTTCTTTAACAACCAGTAGAAAAAAAAAAACAGGCTATCTTAAAATACGTTCCGTCGAAAAACTAAAAATGAAGTGCATGAAATGTACACAGCCAGGGAAGGTGAAGGTTTTTCCAGTAGAACATTTACGGGGCGAGACGAAACCAGTTTCAAGGGATTCTTCAGATTGAACTGGGATAACTTAACGACTGTGTATCGAACCTAGTCGAGAAAGACATTTTGTGTCACGCAGTGTTCAACAATTCCGAACTGTGAACATTTATCAAAACGTATTTGTAATTAGCCGCGCGATTCGCCTGTCCTCCGCGACCATAGGAATCGGTCACGTTTAAAAGCAAGTGAAGCAGTACACGCGCGGCCAAAATCGAACCGCCGCGGCATAGGAATCACACCGTCAGCGAGCCGGGGGATTACCGCGGGGGAATCGAATTGGCCGACGCTCAAACGGTCACAGGGCCCCGGACCGACCTAACCTCCGGTAGGTTGTGCCTTCTAGTCGCGCGCGACGCGGTCGGTGCACGGTTGTCCGCGGGCCCGTCGTAACGTCACGTTCGTGTTGCAGCTTCAAGGAGCGCGGCGCGTGCTACGCGCTGATGATGCTGACGGACGAGCACAAGCGGAACGGCGTCATCTCCGCGTCGCTGGGCAATCACGCGCAGGCGCTGTGCTACCACGGCAAGCGGCTCAACGTGCCGGTGACGGTCGTCATGCCCACGGTCGCGCCAATCATCAAGATCGAGGCGTGCCGGAACTTCGGGGCCACCGTCATAGTGCAGGGCGACAACATGAAGGAGTCCAAGCACCTGGCGCTGAAGCTGTCCAAGGAGAAGAACATCATCTACATCAACGGGTCCGTATGTCGTAACGTGGTTTCCCCCCACCCCCCACCCCCGCACTACCGTCATAGTTCCGAAAATCACTCGTTCTGCTCGCATGGGTAGGGTCGTGATACGTACCGGTTCGGCGAGTCGTACCCGATATATTATCAATATACTTGTCCCGCGTCCCGCTTCGGCTTCTTAGCGGCACATCGATATGCCGATTTTTTTCAATACGATCTCGTTACTATTGTCCCTATCTCTTTATGCATGCTTAATAATGGCGAATTTGTAAATCGCTCCTCTAGCGTTGCTGAGAACGTTTCGAATTAAAACCTATGGCTAAAATACATTTTGGGAGACTGAGTATCCTTCTTAGCCCCATCCCCATCACCTAGTTTAACTTTATAATTGTACCGGAGTTATCATTTACATCTAGCCTAATTGCCGATCAACCGGAACAATAATTTTGAAAGTGGCACGCATTCGAAGTCAACCCGACCCGGACCTGTCCCGACCTTTTATACGTTCATAAAGTTATGATTAAAACGACGGATTAACATCCGTTTCAGATGAATTGGTTTACACGGTTGATATAAAATTACAGGACAGTTAATACGTCCGTATTGGGCACGCGACATAACGTCTGAAAACCGTTGATTCTATGTGCGTTTCAATCATTCAAGTTACACGTAGAAGACGTATCAGACGTTATTTCTGTTGCATAACGATATTACAATATTTTTCGATCGATTCGGAAGTTTTCTTTCGATAAAACATTAATGTAATGTTGATCCGTGTGGTGGTAATGAAGGATTCTTTTGTGTCTTTCAACTTTATTTTTCTCATCATGGAAAGCCCTATGAGTATAACATTTACAGGTTGGAGGAGAAAATAGTGTGTACAACCTGAGCCCAGTATTTTATTTTCCGCTTTTTTTTTTCACCTTAAAAAATACAGTTTAAATTACTATTATTCTCCTCAACTGTACCTATATAATATTCAAACGCTATCGAATCGACATATAATTTCCCAAATTATACAATATGTCTATCGTTGTTATTATCCGTATGACATTAAACGGTATGAGTTCAGTTTCGGTTTCCACATATTTACTACTTGCTATTTGTTTTTTTATCTTCGATAGCAACTGTAATCTATTGTTATTTTTAAAGCCCGGATTTAAATGCATGTCAGTTAAACCAAACATCAGGGTAGATAATTCTATCTTTATAATATAAGATAAATTATCTTTAAATACCTTATACTATAAATTTAAAGTTAAATTTAAATAAATTAGCCGTATAATGTACATATATGCATAGAAATTAGAGGTGAGTCGAACCGAATCAAAGTACGAAAAATCGAACCAAACATTAATTGTTCGGTTCGTGTTCGAAAGTCGAACTAAGTTTTAAAAACTGAATTTAAACAAAATGTTCGATAATTAAAATAGTTCTACCTCAAAAAAAAAATTGTTCAGTTACCAACAAATTCTAAGACATCAAACGTTTATTTTTTATTTTATATTGTAATTATATGTTCAATTATTTACTATTTAGTTATATTGCAAAAGTTACATTTATAATGGTATTTTAAATTTTAAATTAAAGATTTATCAATAAAATATTAGATATTTTAAATATGCATAATTACAAGTTCATAATATGGTTTAAAATCTGAAATCACTTTATTATTTTTAAAACAATTAGTACCCAGGGGCAGACTGGGAATAAAAATCGGGAAACAGAAAATTCGGCCCAACATTTTGAAAATTACTATTTAACTCTTTTTTTATTTTATTCAGTATCAGTAAAGAAATACAAATAATATAAAAATCTAAATATATAATTTTTACATTTATTCAGTTTTGATTTTATCGGCCCAAAATAATTCAAGCAGCCAAACATTTTATCGGCCCAAGCGGGAATCGCTCACCCGGTGCCTTACCTAACAGTTTTTGGAATATAAAAAAGAGATGGGTAAAATAACTATTATTCTAAAATCTACACTAAAACCCGATAAGTTTTAAATGTTTGGTTAGAGTCTCATCACACTAAATTGTTTAATTCGAAGTAAATTTAAAAAGTTCGGTTCGAGTTTGATTCGACATAATAAGGTTTAATTTGAGTTCGGTTACTATTGAAATGTTCAGTTCGAGACAATATTTTTTTTGAGTTCGATCCACCTCTAATAAAAATAAAAAAATGACCGAAAATGGTTTAAATTTTAAACCGAAAAAGTTTCATTTATAATGTGTCCGTTATAAGAACTTGAAAAACATTGTCCAAGATCAATTTATTATCAACCGTTAGAGCAGTTTTTTCAAGTAAAATATGTTTTCAAGGTGGACAATTTAATAAAAACTAAATTTATAGGTATGATCACCCCCATATAATGGCTGGCCAGGGTACGGTTGGACTCGAAATATTAGAAGACGTACCAGATGCCGATGCAATCGTCGTTCCAGTTGGAGGTGGAGGCTTATTGGCTGGCGTGTCATTGGCGGTGAAAACTTTAAAAAAAAACTGTAAAATAATTGTAAGTACCTCTAATGTTATTATACCTTTAAGCGGTACCATATAAGTATAAGACTATTATAATGAAAGCGGTAATACCATCAAAATTTGATAAACACTCCTTTTTGCTTTTTAGTTTGTTAAATTTTAACACGCGGGTATAGTTTCTTAGTATAATATTTAGTATATTTCATAATACATACAAACATAATTGTGTAAAATAAGTCTCAGCTATTTACCGTATTAAGTTTTTTAAGTTTTTTTTATAGTATTATATGATTTCAATACTAACAAATATGTGTTGGAACATTCCGATTTAGAAAAAAACGCGTAAAAACACGAAATAGATATACAAATTATTTTTAACAATAAATAATCAACCATGACCTGTAGTGATTATAACATATATACAATGTATATGTTATATTAATATAACAATGATTATAACCCATTCTTTAATACCTTTAAATAATGGTATCGTATACAAAAATCATATATTACATAATTTGTAATCACTGAATTGCTGAAAGACAATGAGGTAAAGAGGTTAATTAGCGATAATATACTAATTATATGTATACAACACCAAAATTGGTAAAATAATAATACTATATTCACCTATATTGTATTATATTATCTATATTACAGTATAGTATAACATTAAATTGTCTATATATATATATATATATATATATATATATATATATATATATATATATATATATATATAGATTACTAAATTAATATATGATAAGTAAAATAAATACAATTACTTAATACTTGGCGTTTCTACGTTGATTATTATTATTTCAATCGTGTATATTTGATATTAAATGGATTATATTTTTTTAATAATAGTGAAACAGTTTAAATTCCATAACATAAACAATCCTTATTATTATCCTTATTATTATTATTATTATCCTTATTATTCATTACCAGTAAACGTTTCATATTTATGAACGATTTACTATTCGATTGCAAAAAATGAGGAAATATTTTAATTAATGAGCATAAAATATTTACGTTAATAGGCTTGGCGAGAGCATTTTTTTAATTAATTGGTATCAATCGCTATCAGTAAGCTTGGTAATTAGCTGTACATCAATACTTATACGAACATGGTTGTCGATAGGTAGTTGAGACTTTGATAAGAATAATATAAAATGATTCAACGTATAAATACATGTTTAATATCGCTCTAAATTTAATAATAGTTTTACCACCAAGAGGACCTTACCGTCTATATTGTATAACGTACGTGAAGCATGTAGTAATCTTGTTGAGTTATTATACTTCCAACGTATATATTGTATCCGTTGATACGTTCAGCAGTGGAAAACGTAATTGAACTCATTGTGATGTCGATTCGGTTTTCGCTTTTATAGTCAATATCATGACTGTCAAAATTAATGAAAATTTCATATCGAAAATATATATAGTATATATATATATATATATAATAAAATTAACAAATATTTGTAGGACTCGAAACTAAACACGAAAAGAAAATATGTTAAAGCCGATTTAGACGACTTTACAATAGGTTTAAAATTATTTCCTAAATCACTATATCGATTGGAACGCCGGAAATTTCAACAAAAACACTGCTTGCGATCTCCTTTAAAACGTTAACGAAATGATTAAATGTTGAAAAGGACTCGTATCACATAGAAAATAATTGTATTATTGTGACGTATGTCTGCAGACACTTTATCAAGTGATTTTAATTGGGGATTAATAACCTGCACGTCTTTGTCAAGATATTTATGATAATCGTTCGTAGAACAAATTTCAAATAAAAATATCATAAAATGGTTAACCGAGAAATTAAATAGAACGTAGGGCTCGATGACGTTATAAATGTGCTTACTGATTTTAAGTGTTTTTTTTTTTTTTTTTACTAAATTTTTATTTTTATTATTATTTCAGGGCGTCGAATCCGATCGGGTACCGAGTTTCTCGAAGGCCTTGGAACACGGCAGGCCCGTGACCGTAGAGGGCAAGTCTACGTTGGCCGACGGACTGGCGGTGCCCAGAGTTGGGTGCAACGCGTTCGCCACCGCCGCGAATTTAGTCGACAAAATGGTAAGTACGTCGTAGGTTCACAATATTATTTACAAAACTTCGTTTCGTGCGTTCTGACGACACATTTTTTGCGTCGCACAATATTTAATTTTAATTTTTCTATTTTTTATTTGTACAAATAAATAAAAAATATTTTAAATAAATATTTTTAATTTGTACAAAAAGTATAGGAAATATGAATTGAGTACTATTCACTAAAAATATTTATTGAAATCTGATAATAATAGGTACAATTGATTAACCCATCGGGTTCCTCTATTCCTAGTTCATCCTCGATTAAATGAATATTTTCATTGATGGACACATCATTGTTTTTATTATACAATTTAACTTAAAAAAAAAAAAAACATATTTTATTCGTTCGTCTTCTCGTTGAATACCTGAATATAATTATTATATAACAGAATAAGTTATATATTTTATTTAAAAATGATCACCGTCGACGATACAATTTTAGTCAATCACTTCTGCTGATTGGCCGACTTAAAAAAAAAAGAAAATCATTTTGTACGTTCTTTTCTATCATTGATAATTTTTCACAATTTTTCAGTCAAACTATATTACAAATTTAAACATCGATAAATTTGACAAGTTATAACTAATATTATTTTCAACCTTATTTTAATCCTAATTAATAACCCAAAATTGAAATCTGTGTAAATTTCACCAATATTTTTCGTGTTCAGGAAATAACATAATTTCACCGAATATGTGAGTGAATCGTCACAACAAAATGTGAACGTCATGTATACCCTGAAAATTGTATAATTTTTGTAAATAATTGGTATCCAATTTGAGTAATGAATGTTCAGTGCCTTAGCCATTGCTCGAAAATGGGAATGGTGTCGTAGTCTAGCAGACCTGTATGAGTAATTGTACTATGTACTATATATAACCGCTACGGGTCGTTGTCGTGTTTTAATGAGCTAAAACATAAATCTAACCGTATGGTGTTTTCGTTCTAGATTATAGTAACGGAGGAATGGATATCGATGGCAATTTTGAAATTGGTCGAGACTGAAAAATGTGTGGTCGAAGGTGCCGGTGCTATTGGTCTCGCAGCCGCGTTATCCGGTCAACTAGACGAGTTCGTGGGTAAAAAGTAAGTGCTCGAAACGAACATTGGTATAAAGTTAAAAGAAATTTAATTCTTAATAGAAGAGCATTTAAGAACACAAGGTTCACAGTTTTAAGTTTAAAATCACTAAAATGTATCTTGACCAACTGTTGATTTTACCATCCGCTTATATGGATACTTATAATATTCAGTATAGCCGTTTTTGATTTTTGAGCACACAGAGTTTAGACGCCCTTTTAGGATCATAAGTGCGATTATCATTTAACGTTACCTACTAATTTCCAATTAATAACATTTGGAATTCAAAACGATATTTTTAAGCCTCTTACCACTTAGTTCAAAAACGATACGATTTTATCATGGAACTACAATAAAAAAAAATAATCTTGTAGCCACTTGCCATTGTGACGTCGATGTTTTAAATTAAATTTATCGCTAAAGAATTAATCTAAAGAGATTAATAAATACGTCGTATTTATCAATGTGTTTTTTTTTTATTTTCCGCAGGGTCGTGTTGTTGCTATGCGGCGGAAACATCGATACCTCAGTGTTGAGCAGGTGCCTGGACCGAGGATTGGCCATCGACGGGCGATTGGTGAAATTTCACGCGACCCTTAGTGACAGGCCTGGAGGTATCGCGGAACTTTGCAGGATATTAGCCACGATCAATGTCTGCGTGAAAGACATAATACACGAGAGGGCTTGGCTGTCCGACGACGTTTTTAGTGTCAGGGTGAGTAAGCACAGAGCACACTTACATTTATACATCACAGGTCATAAAGGTCTTGTGACCGTCGTACAACGACAATGTTTCCCCGCAAATTTTGGTTCACGTCCCTCTTGTCGGTTTTCAAAATACTCAAGTCTCCCCACCATCAATTTATCTTAATTAATTAAAAAAAAAACTGTTGAACTTTTTCGGTTTTATGGTTATGAATAAAGTTTGTTGAGGCATTTTCCCCTGTTTTATGTTTAATTTTTAATAGACTGTAATGTAAAACAAAACACCCCGCCGTTAACATATTTTTTTTTTTTTACTCGTCTAATAAAAGTTAAATTTCTTAAATGTGGATTTCGTGATATTGAAACCGTTACGGAACCCAAAAATATGATGATTTCAAGATCCACGAAATATTGAGTAGATTTTTCCAATTATACGAGTAGTAGTCATCTTCTTGGCTTATATTTTGTAAATATGTTCACCCAAGAAATGTAAGGTCAAAATTTATGAACTGTTAATTTCCAATTCAACAATAGTATACTATATTAATACTACACATTACCACGAATCGAAAACATAATCATAGAAAATTTAGTGATTTGCCGCAGTTCACACGTAAAAGGCTTAATTGTACGTATGAAATAAATACAATTTTTTACGGACATTTTTAATTGCCTGTCAGTCTAGTTCGACATTCGTAATATTTTTAAAAAACTAAATTTTAATTTCCTCTGCTGCAGTTGATTATTGAAATTAATCTGGGAACGTCACGATGGTAAGAAGGACGAGAACCATTGAGTTGTTTATAGCGTATACCTATTTTGTTACGCTATACGATCAAAGTAATTGTGTGAAAACGTGATGATCTGTAACAGAACCCTCAAAATGTATTGGTCACGTATTAAGCAATATTGATAACAACATTGTTTTTTTGTTTACAAAGGTCAAAGTCGTGTGCGAAACGAGAGACTTGAAACACGCCCGTCAGCTTCAGGAAGTCGTGAAGAAAAACTACAGTTCTTCCGTGTTCGGTGACATACCGTTACCCAAGGTTCTTTAGATTCTACAGATTTTCACGTCTCATTAGAGTGTGTTTTTGTTATTTGGTTTTAAATGTTCGTTTTTTTGTTTTTTTTTTGACATGACTTAATTACAAAATTGTGTAATGTATACTTTTTTTTTTTCAAATTATTTTTATTATTTTATTTTATTTTATTTTTTTGTTTAATTACCTAATATAGTCAATGCACATGTACAGATAAACAAAAAAATAAAAAATGCTTTGTTTTTGGTACTGCGTACGGAACAGTATAATTTTGTTTATTTTCTCACACAACTTAAAGATAATGGCACTTAATTGTGCATGTAATGACATAACATCAATAAATATAATATAATATAATGGTTAATATTTGGATTACACACTTTGGTTACAATATTTGAAAACGACTAAAACTAAGTACTTTTAAACACGATTAAATCAATATAATTAATATCATATTATAACTAATAATAATATCATTCTAATATGTATATAAAATCGGTTAAATCAACATGGCCGGGAAGTGATAATAGTGTTATGGATTTTTCGACGTTAAAAGTGATGTTGTCAACATTATCAACGCCGAATCGAATTTGTCTAAACCTAACACACGTAATTTTAGTGATTTAAAATTATAACTATAGCAAATGCTCCGAGGTACAAGCTATTTTTTGGTGGCAATAAATCATGAAAACGAAAACTATATTTTTTTTATATCTTTTAGTAAGCGTTTCTGTTAATATTGTTTTGAGTGTTGAGCACTATTATCACCACCCGATCATCTAAACATATGCGTAATATGCGTTGAATCTAACCCGATTGATATGTGAACATTATTCTTAATGTTATGCATATTGCCAAAGTAAATTCATGGCAATATCATTTATAGAAAAAAAAAACTACATTATTTGTTATCAAGCGAAAGGGTAAACATTAATTTTAAAACTACACGTAATCACGTACACACATATATATTTTTAAAATAACAAATATACATTTAAAAAGATTGAAACAACATCTAAAAATTAAAATTATCTTATTATTTATAATATAACTAATATATAACTATATATTTATAATATACCTAATAATAAACATTTGAATAATTAAATGTAACTATATTTAAGATCCATCCTACTTCCCTTTTAATAACACTTAACATAAATCAGTCTTTAATATTCCATTACATACGAAGCAAATATGTTTCATATTCTACATCCTGTTATGTCAATGTTCGTTCCTATATTCAAAAAGCCTTTGCATTTATTTTTCACTTATCAATTTCAAAATCGACCCAGAATTTTTAAACTTAACGTTGTAAATCATAATAGTTCCTAGTATGTAATCTATTTACTACTCTTAACCATTAATTACTAATTAAAAATTATTTCTAATCAATTTTTTTTATATCTTATATTATTGTTATATTATTAATTAAATTATTAACATTTACTATAGTAAATCATTCATCAAACATCTAAAACAACGTATCTCATCCTTTTTTCATTCACGTATCCCTTAATCTCATGCCATTGATTTACATGCCACCAACTGTCAATTTGTCTTTATTCATACGGGATTGATAAAACCTTAACCACAGAGCTCGTTATCGAATATTACATAAATATTTCATATCAATTTTCATATTTTCCACATTACCATTTTTTTTTCTGAGTACTTTCTTTCATATTTTTACGTATCGCCAGAGATACTTGTACCCCCGGTTAAGAAACGCTGATCTAATAGACTGAATACGTTTTCTAAAAGTGTTCGCCTTGAAGTAAATTATAAAAATGTATAGAATTTTATATTACATTTTTAATTTACAATATGATTATATGTTAAATAAGTTATAAAGCAAAACGCTTTACTTATACTAATACTTTTAACATTACATCGTATTTAATTGATTATTATTCTAAAATTACGTTGCGTATGATAATACTTAAAATATTTTTTAGCTTATTTTTTACGACAAAGAAACATTCAACTGTACAACGAAAAAATATCACTTATTTATTAATTATATTAATTATGCTAAAATAAGTTTTATGAAAATGGCCCAATAATAGAGTGAACACGTTCTAAAAGTTATTTAACATTTATACAAGGTGATCCAAATTGTTCGGTTAAAAATAAACGAATTAGAATGTTGCAACAAAGTGCAAGCTTAATTAATCAGACTAATAGTTTAGTTTAATATTGTTTGTTAGATTTATCACCTGATCAAAAACTAATCGCCTTCAGAATAAATTGTTGTTTTTTATTTTTAAATAAATTTATAACTAAAATTTAAATAGCTTATACATTATATTTATAAATACATAATATGTTGGTTTTAAAAGTTGGAGTCTGTATAACATACAAAGAAAACATTAAAAAAGTATAGTTTGATTATTTATAGAATATGTTTGAGTTTATTTCATACTAACATCTCAAATAGCTGAGTTCATTTGTGATTTTGTAAATTTATTCTGTTCAAAATATACTATCTGAAAATAATTATAATTTTCTAGTTTTGATGATAAGTCAAAAATGTCTGTATATATACGAGTATATATATATATATTATGTTCAATCAATAGCGATTTCGTTAAAATAACTACTAATTATCAATCGTTTATGCGCATTCCTAGAAATTTATCTGAATAAAATTCAAATATCTATAATTACACGTCTAATGTTGGTCAAACATTTGAGCTTATTTTAAGAGTTGAAGATTTTTGAAAATATTGATTGCATTTAAGTTACCTATATTATCAATTTTATGTTCTCGCCTTTTCAATCTAAGTATCACACAATTATCGGCCATCTTATAAAACACTTAAAATAATTTGGTGTTCATATACCTAACTCATACAAGTTAAACATTATTCGTACGAGCTCAAGAAAAAAAAAAAAGAAAAAATTATAAACAAATTAAAACCCATAGACGATTCTACACAATATTAATGTTCTACGTCTAAACGAAACTTGCAAGAAACACTCGGGTTTCAATCGTAACTACTTTTAATTTTATACATTATTATTATTTTAATTTAATTTTTTTTTTTCTTGTCATCCTACTCATACTAACGTCTAATAGCGTTAGGATTGCACAGAATTAGTTATAATGTTTATTATAGGTAAGATCGATAATACTTAAAAAACAATTAAAATTAAAACTAAAATTAAAACTTACACAGTAATCAAGAGGATAATTAATTTGATAACTCCTTTTTACCACTAATTTAGAACCATCACGACCATATTCTTTTCAAAAGAAGAATAGAAACTATACTAGTACTAAAAACGAAAGTTATTAACAAAATATTACAATACGTAACTTGCGTTAACAAAATAATATGGTGCACATGGTTTTTGCCCCCCTCCCTACCAACCACTTCAAGTTGATGCAAATATAACAGTTATCGAAACGAGTTATCTGTGAAGAACGGTTTAAATTTAAATCAATTTTTAATGTAACGGGAATGCGCATGACACGCATTAGATTTGTTGTGCGCACGCCGTGTAACGTTAATAATACTATCCGTACGACAAATTCAGACTACAACAGATTATTGGAAAAATATTTCTATATTTTTAATATTAATTTTTATTGAGTACAGTGTATGTCATTGTTGATACGTTTACGTTTTGGAATAGCAAAATTGCGCGCGGCGATCACTGGTAATAATACGGCAAATCGATCAAATGTTAATGAACAACGGTTTCTGGACTTTTGGACCGCGACGACCGATCGACGATCTTATTGAGCAGTATGTATGTGTTATGTTATAATATTGAAATGTGTACCTTTGTGCCGGATACTTATTAGGTCGATGAGAATTGTAAGAAATAGTGATTTGAGTTTTTTTTTTTTTTTTACGGAACAGGTATATTGCTGTTGCTATTAATCGTTTTAATTAAATTGAGAGAAACCTCACATATTTCGATTTATAAATTTGATAATATACTCGTATACCCTGTTTCAGAGTTTACTTTAAAATTATATTTTTAATAATAATACTGTGGACGGATACGATAAGTTCATTGCGAACAGAACTCGAAAAGAAATTGCGTAAATTAACAACTACAACTAAACGTGTAAACGTTTCAACTATGTAATGGAACCGGCGAAAGAACAATAGTATTTATTACTTAATTTAACGCGATTAAGACTACTATTATTTGTACACTGTACACATTTTAAAAAATTGCTTATTACACGTAAAGCTTAATCATACTTGTTTTTGACAGCAATTTAAACCTTATTGAAATTAAATTTTTTTTTTTTAATTATATACACAAAAAAAAATAAATATTTTTTATAACTATGGTATTCTTTAAATTTAATTTTAATTTATATACGTCTGGAATCAATTTAAAAATTAAAAACAAAAGCATTATAACTTTTAAAAATGATATAATTTTTATTCTTTAATTTATTAAATAAATATTTACATTTTTAGGTCATAGTATACTATCGTATTTCAAGAACAAAAATATAATACACAATTAAAACAATTTTACCATATCTGTTGAACTACTTTTAAGAAAATATCGAAGAGAGAAATCTTATTGTAAACAGTTTTTTAAATGGATTAGTATGTATCAGGATTAGTGAATAAATTAAAATGTCGTGTACCTATTTTTTTTTTCATTTTATTGATATATTATTTATTCGAGTATAAATACTCGAATATCGTTTGCCAATTTTTAGCAACATTGTTATACAAGATCCAAAGTTTGAATTTTATTTTTACTCGAAATCGATGAACTTAAATTTTTTTTATCTAAATTGTTAGTATTGGATACAAGACTTAATATAATTCTAAACTCATAAAGACATAAAACCGTTTATAAAATCAAAATAATCCATAAGAGTACATAACTATAAACTATAGCTATATTGATCAAAACATTATTCAGTTAACAACTAATAAATTATTTTTATATTTTGTGATTTTTAATAAATTGAAAATGGCAAATTTATATTATATCTATATCTATAGTTTATATTACATTGGTTTATAGTTTATCTAAAGAATGTTGACGGTTCAAACAGTTTATTTAAAAATATTGTATTTTTTAATAATTTGTTATACATAATATCATTTGTGATTTATTATCGTCTATTATTTTAATTTTCATATTTTTATATTTTTATAACATTAAGTAATATGATAATATATATATATATATATATATATATATATATATATATATATATATAATGTATTAAAATTATTAAACTATCCTAGAATAGATTATGCGTAAATTATGTAGTAAATACAATTAAATTAAGTTAGGTAGCATTTTATACTTTTTTTGATAATAAAACATCACATTCGTCAAGATGAATGGATATAATAAAATAACAGAATATTCTTCCGAACACAAGTTATATGTTAAAATGTAAATGCCAAATAAGTCGGATAAGATTTACAATAATCCGTGGATTGTTTCATTTAGTATCAAATGATAAAAGTATTATAATTATATACAACAGCTGTAACCACGATAAGATTACACATATTTTTGTGTACATTTATTTTAAGGATTTATAAATCGCCTACAGATCTTGCGATGAAATTTAAATAATTTAATTTTACGTACTGCCGGTTTTATGTACTCGCATCATAAAGAACGATGTTTATTTTTGGTCTATTTAATGTTTTATGTAACGATTGTTTTTATCAACTAATGCAATTTATCTTAAACGTGAACTTTGTTAATTATTATTGACGGTTGTTAGTAGTGATTATGTTTAATAATATTACCAAATAGTAATAGTAATTAAAATACCTGCAGTAGTTATAATAATAATAATAATAGTAATAATAGTTATAATAGTGAGTATAACAATAGTATAGTACCGTTTAAATTAAATGCATTTCATTGGTAATAGAATTTGATTGATTTTTGAGAACTTAGACACAGGTGAAACGTACTGTGTGATGAGCTTGAATGGTTTAGAATGTGGCAGTGCGTTTTGAATTCGGGTTTGATGAACTTGAAGACTGTAGTATAGAAACGGTAGACCATCCATTGAATGTGATAAAATTCGTCCTTTAAGCAAAACACAAATAAAATTAAAAAAGTATAATGGGAGATAAAAAACGTTCCAAGTTTAATAAGCAGCGCATGACGTAGAACATGTAATAGGTATAAGTTTAATATTATATCATATCGCTTTTCCGTTGTTAGACCTATTGTTGGTAAGCAAATATTCTATTGATATGTTAATGTTTAACCAACAACATTACTTTGTCGACGTATTTCCAACACACGAATGTATCGAATTCAGTCAGTATGCTAAATGCATTTAATTTGAATTGATTACACAACAACGTTTGTATGGGTTTAGTATACCGGAGGAGTATTAGTAAGACGGTCGATGTTCGCTATACGGTCGACTTTATGGGAAAACTTTTGAGATTAACGCATCGAAAAAGAACATTTCCCAAGCTGTATTGTTAACAAAATATCAAATAATATATTCTTGTCGTTCTGGTTACCTTGGTTTGAATATAATTTATATTAAAGTTTGAATTTTTTTTCACCGGTTAATTTGGTTCATGACGTACACATAGAAACTATGCAGAATATGACATATAAATAATCGTATTGCTAAATGTGTAAATGTTGTGATTGTAACATATGTTGTTCGCAAAAATGTATGAGGGTAAACTATTGATATGCCTTTCCTTTAACTATTTCGATTTGAACCAAAAATCAAGACCATTTGAGATTGTTAGAATTTATGGTAATGAGGACCCGTTTAGGACGAGATTGTTAGTATTTTATCGACGAAACAGTTACCAATCATCTGTTTTGTTCGCGTTATAATTAATATCACGAGCACACGTCTAAAACAAGCGAGTGGTTTGAAAAAGGAAACGATCTATTCCCGTCAATTGAAATCGTTTTGAAAAATATTGTTTCTCCCAAACATTCTTGCCGAGAACAGTGTGAATAAATCGCGTTTATAATTTCGTCGGTACGTATCTATTACAGTAAGAGTATTTTAAGTTATTTACTAAACGAGTAGGTACCCAGTGTGCATTGGAGGTTTCAATACATCCCAGAAACAAACATTTTATGTAGTACCATCAACGTAACTTTTTAATTTGTATACAATGTATCTGTTCTGTTTAAATAAAACAAACATTTAACACTCATCCCGGTGATATAACTAGGTATTATATGATAGTACAGACCTACAATGTTATAAGTTATATGTTACAGGGTTGTTACAGAATGTAACACAATGTAACTTACATTATTGTGATTAGTAATACGTACCAGCATCATATTATCGATGTTTGAGTTTTTGACAAAAATATTAATATAATATTTTAAAACAGTTTTGCTCTCTATAAAAATACACTATTGAGCTTACCTATAAGCTAGTATTTTTAACTCTAGCGGCTAGAGTCTAGCCCAGCCATACTCAACCTGTGGCCCTCCGACAATTCATATGTGGCCCAAATAAAATTCATTGAATTGATAAAAAATATAAGCATTTGATGAATTTATTGAATTAAAAATGATACAAATTTCGAAGCTATTTTCAAAGAGAAGAGACAACAAAAAAAAATACGTAGAATTTCGGAATTTAGTGCCAGGAAAATACAAAACTCTACAAAAATATGCCCACTTTTTAATGATAATGTTCACATCAACATATCTATGTGTAACTTTATATTCAAAAATGAAATATGCAAAGAATGTGTACAGAAATTCAAAATTCTGATTCACGTCTGGACGACTTGTTAAGTTAGTAGCACGCAGCAACTACAAACCAGATATATCCAAAATAGTAAAAAAACTATCTCAATATCAAAATTCAAAATTTTTCATAATACATTTTCAAATGTTATACAATATAATACGGACGGGGGCTTTGACTTGGATGTAAAACATAGGATTAAGTGCGGGTGGGTGAAATGGAGAGAAGTATCGGGCGTGTTATGCGATAAGAGAATTCCAATAAGACTGAAAGGTACATTTTATAAAAGTGTAGTGAGACCAACTATGCTGTATGGTTCAAAGTGTTGGGCGGTTAACAAGAGAATAGAACAAAGTATGAGTGTCGCGGAAATGAGAATGCTTAGATATTTGAGTGGAGTGACAAGGGAAGATAGAATAAGGAACGAATACGTGAGAGGTAGTGTTGGTGTAGCGCCAATTGTGGACAAGATGAGAGAAAATAGGCTGAGATGGTTTGGGCATGTGATGAGGCGAGAGGAAACGAATGCAGTAAGAGTGGTTATGAAGATGGACGTTGAAGGGAAAAGAGGAAGAGGAAAACCAAAAATGAGATGGTTGGAGACTATGGAGAATGACATGAAGGCTGTCAGTGTGTGCATAGGAGATGTGATTGACAGAGTGAAGTGTAGGACAAGGGTGGCCGACCCCAAATAGTTGAGAGGAAGGCGATGCAGAAGAAGAAGAAGAAGAAGATACAATATACACAATACATACTTTTAGATTCTGAACGGAGTGAAGAATGTATTGATTTTACAATGATGTGTGTTTTTTTTTTTTTTTTTGTGTCTGTCGACACGATTTGGGGCAGTAAAAATGCTTCGATTGCCTTATGTAGCAACTTTTCTGAAAGAAAAGTGAATCTATTTGGTACTTTGGTGGGTCAAAAGTAAAAAATTTCCAATATTTTTTAAATGCGACGGGAAAAACCATAAAAAAATTTGGGAAAAACGGGAGTTTTTACGCAAAACCAGTTTTCAACATAATCAAATTTTTTATTTTGCTATAACTCAAAAACTAATCGATGTAAATACTTGAAATTTTCACCAAATGTTTAGATTAGCGTTCTCTATACACCATTAAATTTTCAAAGTATTTTGACTTTTATTAAGCTATTTATAGACAATTGAAATTTTCAATTTTTTTAAGTATTTTTTTTTTAAATAACGATAAAATTTTTTTGGCTGCCCAGAAAATCTTGAAAATTTAATACAAGGTTTCTTATAATGTTGTTCCTTAACTGATAAAAAAAAATCTAAAATCGTAAGTCACAACTTTTTTTTTTTAATTTCCATTCCATTCATTTCAACTTGCGGCCCGTGTAATATTTTTAAATGTTTTATGTGGCCCAAATAAAAAAAGGTTGAGTATGACTGGTCTAGCCCCTAATTTTATCACCGCCCGCCGACACATACACTGACTGACTGTGGTAAGCTGGCGATTTAGTGTATAGTGGTTACTAATTATTAAGTGTATCAAATCAATTATTTATAAGAGTAAAGTCCGTATGCATACTATTTGATGTATCACATCATAAGACAGTTTTAGATAACATGTCTTATGTTGATTAGAAAATAAAAGCAACTTAAAAATCAGTTACTTACTTTTTCATACATAATGTACTCGTGTGGTAGTAAAGACAGAAAATCACCAATTTCCATTCACTTTAAATATCGTCCATTATTAACTTGATGTTTATCTGATTAGGATAGCCGATAGGTACTAATGCGTAGGAGTTAGGGCCCCATTTAGGTAGGTATGTCGCTAACCAGAGTAAGAAACCCGTATACGGGTGTAATATATTATAATTGTTTTCCAATTATTAGTACAAAGGTTTCATTGTTTGAATATGACGTTTTAACTATGTTTACAATGTAATCCAAGTATAATTTTTTGTTATAAACACTATATTGCAGTTGCAGGAAATTATATTAGAAATTAACAGATTTAAAACGTTGATGATTAGATTGCAAACACCGTACATTAGCAGTATCAGGGACATCACATAAACGCAAATTCAACATGAAAATTGATGTTGCATGTTATATGGAAACATATCTTGTATGTTCATAGCATACAATATTGCACAGTGGGTATTTATGAAATAACTAAAACGTGTTGGTAATATCTAACAATTTATCCTTTAACTAGTTATTTTCTACATTTCTATTTCTTGTGCTGTGAATATGATGAACAGCATAATTTGGTTATTTTACCATTCAACGAAATATTAGATCAGATTTATTGTGCATGTCAAAATCCCCGAAATTTTTCGAGGAAATAAGGGTGATCCTCGTTCAGCCGTTGCAGCAGTTATAATTGTTTTAAAACGAATGGACGATGGATTTTCATACTTGGATACAGCGATAAGTAAGATAAATCTAAAGATCTCTAGTAGTGTTTTTTCTTTTTAATTTATTTATGGTTCTTTACAATGGTAATTTATGTATAACTAACTCAGTATTTTTGAAATATTAATTACTTTTATACGTTTTCCTTTTGTATTTAATATATTATATGGAATAACTAATAAAATTATAGTAAAAATATACTTTTACTGATATTTGCAGGTGTATTTTGTTATATTTTCATAATATCTAGTTATTTCATAAAATAATATTATTCAATACTCTAATTATGTGGCAAATTCCGATTATTCTATAACAGTTTGTCAGTGACTTAGGTATCGTGATTATTTAAACTTCTTTTCGATATAACTCACTTTTTACAAAGGAAATGTGTTCAATCTTGTTCTTACACATTACTTGAATTAGTCCTCTATAGGCTGTATAGTTACACTCGAGCTGTATCTGTTGTTGTCATCGATTTCAGCACTAAAAATAAAAAAAAAAAATATATTACGAAAATTATAACTGATTTCGGTAAATGAAAACGGCACAGAAAAACATATAAAATATCTTATGTGACTTGCACCCATAGTATTAAGATGACTATAGCTATACGTGACACCTATACGGACGTTCAATCCCAATTTTAACATTCGCCTTGAAAAAAACAATTATTAAACATAAACAAAGTACATAGTGCGCTTGGTTGTTGTATAAACAAACGGTTCTGAGTAAAGTTTGGTGTAAACATACAATTTTGAAAAAATTGTTCGGTACAATGATATATAATACCTTCTTGTACTGAAATTACAATTTATAGAAAGAATAAAAAAAAAAAATTAAAAAAACTGCGAATACAAATCGTTTACATTGAGTAAAATTACTAAGGTTTGGATTACCATATCGTAAGCAAAGAGTAACGGTTAATTTTAAGAAAAATAAATTTATGCTTACACTTTTTGAATTAAATATTAAAAAGTTACGTTTACTTAGTACAAAAATACATATTGTACGATTGTAATCACATTCTTAGCGCGTATTTATGGTTTACATAACTATTTCGGAAGGAAAATGTTTTTATACAATTTCGTTTCAATTTTAGAATCAATACGCTGCTTTCCGTTTTTCTCTGCGTATTTGAAACACATACACTCATAAGTGAGTAGAAACTATTCAACGATATACGTGGCAACCGTTCGAATTAAAATCTGTCAAAAGTTAAGTGAAAACCGTTTGTTTACACCGATTTGGAATAATATTAGGACATGGTTATTAATCATAAAATAATGCAACTTTCAAACCATTCGTGATCATCCAGTCGGCTCTCGTCGAATGGCACGACCGATCCGTAGTTATTTCTGTTAAAAATTCTGCTTAAAAACGGCGAGTTAAATAGGTTTATCCCCCTATCTAACTCCACCGCGATCAAGGAATCATCTTCCCAGCCGGTGGATAGATAGTTTTTGTTCTGAAATGCACACACATTATTCTATATGCGTACAATAATAAATAGCAATCCAACACGCAAATTGCGTCGTACGACTTGTTATGCTATAATGTTCAGCGGCGTACATAGGTAGTTGAGGATTTCAGCGTTTATTCTCCGTAATTTAGTACAGCACGTGTGCGAATTCATTTTTATCTACTTACTATGGACTACTGGAATCTAACAGCGTAGCTCGGGAAAAATGTAAACCGTTTACCGACTAGGTATTTCGAAAATCATTCAAAAAACACAATGAATTAAATCTTGTATCACAAAAGTGGATCCCAAACGTCCTCAAATAATTGCCTACAGCAAATGTACATTATGATGTATTTATGGATGTTTAATTATGTAATTTATCACATAACTTATTTTATTATATTTATATTTTAAACAATTTTAAAACAATTGAGTTGATTTCAGAAGTGTTGGTAACAAATTACTGTTTTTTTCTTTAACGCATTTTTAACCAAAAATCCTTAATCCTTATAAATATACATATCAAATTTGTTATAAATCGAATTTTGCTATGAGTATCAAAATATCCTTCCTTGACACCTTTTTTGACAAAATTAACAACATACGTATAGGTGATAAACCTTTTTTTCATAGTAAATCATTACATAGGGATTGAATTGTTTTCACATAGCTTAACCCCAAATTAATGAAAACCCTAATTTTTATATTTATCCCGATATTTATATTTTCTACCAAGTTAAAACTTTTGAAATCCCCCTCTCCCTCAAATATTTAAAAATTGGAAAGGGGTAATAATCACCTGCTATATAACTTGGTTCTTACATAGAGTAGTTATGACCTCAAGAAATTAATTGTATACCCCCACAGTGATATAATTGAGCGGGTAACAATCACCTGTTACTGTAAGCAAGTAAAAAAGTTGGGGGGTTAATAATCGCCTGTTACTGAAGGCGATTATTACCTCAGGCGATTAATCCCCCCTCCCCCGGTAAAAAAGTTGGAGGGTAATAACCGCCTGTTACTGTAGGCGATTATTTCCTCAGGCGATTAATCCCCCCTCCCCCGGTAAAAAAGTTGGAGGGTAATAACCGCCTGTTACTGTAGGCGATTATTTCTTCAGGCGATTAATCCCCCCCCGGTAATAATATAAGAGGTAATAATCGCCTGTGACACCTGTACCAGCATTCAACAGCAACATCCGGAAGATCTCAATTTGAAATTAAAATGATTGAAGTTGTAATTAAGAAATAGTACAAGTGAAAACCGGCCAGTAGGAATAATTCTCATGTCAATTTGTTAATTAATTAATAAATTTGCATAGCTGCATTGTTGTATCGATTATTACATTTTTTTCTTCGATTTAATACACACACACATATAAAATGTATAATGCTTTAAAATTATCATAATTATTAAAATTCACTTATAATATTAATCAAACCAATTATTATTTTACAAGCCCGCTCCGAAATCAAATCCTATGTACGCCACTGGTAATATTCGTGAACGCGCACGAAACGTGTTCATGTACGAGAATCTCGTCGTCTCACCAGTTTTGCTATCAAAGTGTATAATGTGTTGATCGGGTATAACCCGAGGCGTTCTCCGTTAAAATTGATTTTCTCGATAAATCGTTTTTTAACGTTAATGCATAATATCACACGTTCTATGCTGTTCACTAATATGGTATTCGCGAAGCCTAAGCTCATTTTGTATACGAGTGACACGTTTTCGCCGTTTAACGAACATTTGAAGATCGTTTTATAATTTGCATCCCGACAAACGTAAAACAAAATGCTGAAAATCAATAACACTTATTAACATATTGCGATATTCAGTCAGAGCCCTATGAAATGCTTATTCTTAGTATTCCTATAGATGTCGACATTTTAAAACGTTCTGTTTTCTAAACTTAATACCTACCCCTGATCTGGTATTACACTCGATGAATTTCGATGAAACAAAATAACTGTCATACATCTGCTTACTTATTTTATTAGATTCTGAGCTTAACGAGGAAGCCATTGGTTTTAACCAGGGCTCCAAACAGTTTATACAATGTTATCATAATGATGTATAACTTTCCAAAAAAATGATTAAAATATGTTATTAATAGCGTTTTGCAATCAACAATCGATGGGAAATTATATTAAATAAATGTTTGCAAACCATAAAAGATTTAAATGTATAACAAACAGTGTTGGGAATAGATAACTAATAATTTATCTAGATAAAGATAAAGATGACTATACTAATTCTTATCTAGATACAGATAAAGATAGTTATACTAAATTTCATCTAGATAAAGATAAAAATAAGTAAATTTTCATCTAGATAAATATGAAATAATTTTATGTTTGATTTTGAAAATATTCAGGATACTAAAACCTACAGATATTAGGTAAAAAATTCATAATTAAATATCATTTTTTAAACTCATTTCAAAATGAATAAGCATAAAATATAAAATAATTTTTTTTTGAAATAATCTTCATAAGAAAATGCCAAATCATTCTCTAACTTAACAATAAAAAAATCTTAGATTTGAAAAATAAAATAACAATACATTTCTGTCTTTTTTTTAACAAATTTCAAACATTTTGAAAATAAATATATAATATAAAGAGTTATTTTTTTTAAAATAAACTTCATAAGAAGATTGTCATCTTGCTAGTTATTATCTGTGTAATAGGTATATGATGTACAGAAAAATGTAAAAATTAAAATATAAAAACATTTTAAATTTTCAAATTTTATTTTTATTCTATTTAAATAAATTATCTAGATTGGTACTCATAGATAACAAGATTTTTATCTAAATGAATATAAATATAACTGAGTATAAATTTATCTAGATAAGATAAAATATAAATAATTTTTATCTAGATAACTTATCTAGATACATATATCTAGATACTTCCCAACACTGATAAGTTATCATAAATTATAATATTCCTAAGTTTGAAGCTAATCAATTCAAGCTGAAGTGCAGAATAATGTATTTGTAAAGCCTTGTTTTCAGTTATTAGTTTTTATTCAATTAGTTACATATATTAAATAAAATCTCGGAGGAATTACTCTAGTGTGCAATGATAATGTTATTATAAGTCATTCTATAATTTTTTGAAACAATAAGCAGTTTTTAAATTTAAATCAATAATTGACTAAATATTATTCTTCACTACATAAAATGCGAAATTAGAATAACGTTAAAACGCAAATGTTGAACGCTTAAATTCTAAATAACGATAAACATAAAATTTGAATGACGTTAAAATAATTAATAACGAAAATCACTATTTCTTTTTTTAGATTCTGAACGGAGTGATGGAATCTATTGGTTTTACAATGATGTGTGTTTTTTTTTAATTTTTTATTTTTTTTATTTTTGTGTCTGACGACACCTTTTTTGGCAGTAAAAATGCTTCGATTTTCTTATGTAGCAACTTTTCTGAAAGGAAAGTGAATGTAGATAGTACTTTGGGTAGTCTAAAATCCAACTTTTTAATACTTTTTAAAAAAATCGAAAAAAACGATAAAAAAATTACGAAAAAACAGGAAATTTTACGCAAAATCACGTTTTTACAAATTACATTTTTTTAAAATGCTAACTCAAAAACCTAAAATCGCAACAACTTAAAATTTTCACCAAATCTTTATATTGAAGTTTTCTATACACTGTTAAGTTTTCAAAGTATTTTGACATATTTTGACTTATTTATAGACAATTTAAATTTTCGATTTTTGTAAAATTTTTGTTTTTAAACATCTATCAAATTCAATTGGCAGACCGAAAACTCTTGAAAATTTAATACAAGGTTTATAATAAGTTAAACTTATCGTAACTAAAAAATATCGGTGATCGTTTCACTCAAATAGTCACTGTATGCAACTGCCAACCCATCCTAATTGAAAAATATTTTTATCGTTTCAAAATTAAATATACTTTTTACATTATTTATAAACAACAATGTATTATATCCTAGACAAACTTATTAACTCCGTTCAGAATCGTTATTCGTATACAATGATATCTATCATTGCATTCAAATTTAACAAATCCATTGTAATGATGACCTATCCTATAAACGAGGTGCACTCCACCCCCAACTGTACAGCAGAGCGAGGCCCATCCGGTTCTTTTTTTATTTATTTTTTTTTATTTAAACCCTGGTTTTAACATAGCTTATCAGTGCTTAATTTTTTATTTATGTAAATAATTTCGACCAGAAAGATTGCTTCGATTATAACTATCACAAGATATAGTAAATAGATATATAGATTTATTTCGTAGTAAGAAAAGTTGTTTCTAATTTAGGAATTTGGGAATTTGGGAATCATTTTACAAAATTCCCAATCATTTTCTGCTTTTTACAATTTTTTTTTTTTTTATCGTAAAGTTGCAAAAATGTTTTATAAGCATTAGAAAATGATAATACATTTTTAACAAATTCTAGTTATATGGTGTTGTAAAAAAAAATTTGATAGTAATAAAAATTAATGAAAAAAATTAATGTAATTTATTCACTTACCAAGATGTATTTTTTTATTTTTTTTTTAAATTCTTTAAAATTCTTAACCCTTTAATTTTGTAGTATTGTTTGACCACAATATTAAAGCATCATTTCAACAAATATTAATTTGGTTTACGCAAAATAATACATTAACGTCAAAATTACCGTTTACGAGGTTGGATGGCTAACGCGACAATCGTTGAGCCCTTCGGCGATAATTTAATTGTTTCTTTTTCAAGATCATATAATGTAATGGAATTAATACTTTCTTCTGCTGAGTCAATATAGTATATCTTGTTTGATACCCAATCGTATGTTAATCCGTTGAATGGTATATCAATATTATTCAATAATGTTTTGGGAGTTTTTTTGCCTAACTTTACATTGAGACATCTGTAATCACATCAAAATAGTTATTCGAAGAAGTGATTTCTAAAATATTCTAGACAATATGACACGAGTATCGATTTTTAGTGTTCTGGTTGTTAAATTTAATAAGTATAATTTCTATATTATTATAATAAACTACGTGGGTGAACATAAATACGTTTAAATTTTTAATTCTTAATAATAGTTCGTGCAAAGCAAACAGTTGTTGGTAAAATGTGCTTGGTCGTAATAAACAATTATTGAATATTTTTCAAATCACAATTCCAATCGATTTAATAAAAACTAACTGTCGAATCATAATTATATATGACGCGTACACCAGAAACGAGTGATGAAAATGTGATTTTAAAGCTCGATGAACTTTACAAGAGTGCATCATTGTGATTTTATTACCATGCAAAATCGACATGTGTGTAGTAAGAGTGTTGAAACAATTAGTAGCTGATCGACGAAATAATCGAATGAACAAACACGCCGTTTCCACACAGTCCGTTTCTTTAACGACAACGGAAACGGATCGGATAAAAATAGAAAACTGACAATATTTTCACATAGTCCATTTAATTAACGGCAACAGAAATGGACTGTTAAGTTTCTGTCTTTGTAAATGTCTAGAGTATTATCCCAAATTACTGGTCGTTCTTTGATCATAGTGATCAGAATTTCTAGATTCAGACACATTTTTTTTAGTATCGTAGAAAACATTTTAATAAAAATAGTCACGACGACGATGAACACAAATTGATTACTAATTACTACAAATACTACCAAAAAATCTAAAACTAATCGGATATGAAATCAAAAGTGTGAAAAAAGGTTATATCTCTTAATATAGTCTCGATAAACGGTCCGTTTAAAAAACGTTCCGACGGCGGACATATACCGTTTTCTTTTTTTATCCGATCCGTTTCCGTTGCCGTCAAAGAAACGAACTGTGCGAAAGAGGTCTAATGCCATGTTTACTTATTAATTGACCGGAAACGTGATGTCCATCATATCGCGTCAAAGAATAATATAAATCAATAATTAAAAATCATTATTCGAGATAATATCGTAATACAGCTAGTGTACCATTTATATTGTATTTATACATTTATCTCTAAGCCAAATTGCTACATACCTGATTTCGCTCGAGGCCTTATGGTAGTAGTAAAACTTTTCAAATTCCAAGTTGTAAAAAAAGGACGTGTATAAGGACGCCGGGTGCAAATAGTAATTTACTTTGCATTTCGTGTCCATCGGAAAGTGTCCAATCATAGTCCCCATGTTTTTTTTCAAGTAACTCATCAAATATTTCTTGCGCGATCCGATTTCGTTGATCATACAAACGCAGGAGTGATGGATCTGGTACAATTCCAAATAGAATTGCATCTGTTGATCTTTTTTTTTTTTGCGGCGTGTAGGTGTTGTGTGATGAGACTGTGTTAAATACGTAATACAAAAATCGAAATGAGTGTAAGTAGTACATTTTACGCAGAAGAGTTCATAAATAAATAAATAAATAAATAAATAAAGTATAGTATTGATCACAGTACACGCCTCGATTCAAACCAGTTTAGATTCACGATGACAATGATGTTTAATACAATGTATAAAACATCGTTGTCATTATAATTAATACGAATTCGTTAATCGTCCCAATATCATGTACCTCAATGCTATTAAAATCAACTTTACCTGTTCCATCTCTAAAATTTTACCCTAAATCTTACGCTGATCATATAATAGTCGAATCTTGAGAGACATTGATATTAAAACCTAGATCGGTCATGATAACCATGATTGCCATAGTACTATGATAGCGTAATAGACGGAAAGTTACATTTTTTCCAATGCGGCTTACATTTAAGTAGACAAATAAACTGTAGTAATATAAACGTTTACAACATTTTTAAGACATTTCACGAGGAGCTTCAAAAGTATCGGAGAATAAGCACCTGTTCTCCGATTTTCGTCTAAGAGTAATGATGGTCAACGACAAAAGTTTATAGTTACCAATCAAATATTCCATGCAATTGTTTGAATTTGTTTACAGATTATCGGCCTGTACCGTTACATGTTCGATGATTGTAATGCCTGACGTATTATGATAATCTTACAGTTCGGTTGGAAAGTGCCATAATCACACATATCGGCAAAATGTCGAACGTTACTGCATAACTAATAAACCGATGTTACCTATTTTTATTTTATTTTTTGTTTTTTTCAAGAGTTTCGGATGCCATACCTATTGTTGTTAAAAAGTAAGAAGTCGTGTATATGAATTACGTGATTTAAATAAGGAGGTAACGTTTCACCTAGACCAGTGTTTCCCAACCTTTTTTATTCTACGCCCTAGTAATTTTACTAAAATCTCATTCCCCTCCCTCTTAAATTAGAGTTTAAACGATCTTCTTTTAGTGAGTGGTACAATACAAAGGAAATCCCCCCCCCGGGTTAGGAACCGCTGATCTAGATAGTGCTGAAATAAAAATGTCTCAATGTTTTCTGAACATTTCGAAACCAAATGCAAAAATGTTTACAGGAAATAATCGAGAACATAATTGAATTTAACTCATTCCTATGCATTAAATAGTTACGATTTACAATAAACCGTTAAATCACATTCATCTTAAGGTGCGTTTACATTAGAGCCCGAACACGAACGAACGCAAGCAAATGCTACCGAATGAATGCGAACGCATATTCGCTATACATTCGGCCGCGACCGTTTACATTGTTCGCTCGTTCGTGTTCAACTGTCTTCGCTTCCACAAAAATTTTCGCTCCTAAAATACCTAAATACACATTTAGTATCGACAAAGCTGCTGTGGAGTAAAGACTATGCTGATTTTTTTTTAAAAATTTCAAGTGAAAGTTAAAGCCTGGACGAAGATTATTTGAATTTAATTTGAATATTTATAATTTGTATACCTACTTAAAATGTCATCATGTGAATCTTATATTAAGGATCAGTAGGATCCCAAAGGATCGGTCTTAATTTATATAAGTGTATTAATTATAAGCATACTTCGTCAGTCCACTCCATAATTACGAGTCAATAAAATAATTAAAACCACAAAAAATTAAATCATAAAACAAAATTGAAAATAAACACTTTTAAAAAATCGTTCGGACGGAAGTGACGAATACGCGATACGGGCCGAATGCCGTTTAAACTGAACGGAGAGTTTCTTTGATCGTACCGCTCTTGGGGAGAACGCTTCCGAACGCGAACGAATGCGTTCGTTGGTGTTCGGCCTCACCGTTTACATTAGATCGTTCGGTAGCATTCGCTTGCGTTCGTTCGTGTTCGGACTCTAATGTAAACGTACCTTTAGACGATCATTTATCCAAAACCATATTCTCATTCAGCTATAATTACACGAAGAACGTAATTATTTGTTATATTTTAAATGGTAAAACTTCCTGCACCCAATTAATTTTTTAACACTTTTAAGGTGCGTTTACATTGCAGTCCAAACCCGAACGAACGCCAAAGAACGCGAGCGAACACAGTAGTGTTAACAGTTTGCCGAATGCGAGCGAATCGTTCGCCGCCCATTCGCTCGCGTTCGGAGACGTTCGATACGTTTCAATACGATCAAAGAATATACTCGTTCGGTTCGAACGATATTCGGCCGTCATTTCTAATTTGGTCGTGTTCGGTGTTCAACACCAGTAATTACCACGTGCATTGCTGTTTTTCAAATTTTTTTTAGTAGAGTATTAATAATTGAGTTTTAAATAATAATTTATAATTTGTTAATTGTAATAATATTATAATGGATTAGACAGATGAAGAATGTATACTTCTAATTTAAATGTACAAAGCTAGACCTATTCTTTGGGATAAACACTTAAAAAAATAACAAATCTAAATAAAAAGTACACGTTTTTACTGGAAAGTAGCGTGACCATAACTGAATATATCAAACCAATAAATTTAAAGCGAATGCTGGAGAGCAAGCCCGAACAGTCTCGAATTGTCACGATCACAGTAATGTAAACGGCGGCGATGAATCAACAACGAATTCGTGTTCGAGGCATTCGCTAGCGTTCGGACTGCAATTTAAACGCACCTTTAAGGTGTTGAAACATTAATAGACGTATATTATTCGCCAGCTATTACTACTATACTTTCATAGGCGTACGCACGGGTGCAGCAGAAAATTCATATGCTGCATCTGCCACATTTTTTGAGCCGATTGATTGGTCTGTGGGCCGGTTGGGCCAATCCATTATTTAGTAATTTAATATAAATCATATATAATTTTTATTTAATAAAGAAAAATAAATAAATAAATTGACTAATTATTCTATGATTTTATGTTATACAACTAATAGTGTCTGATAGTAATTGTAACTTGGTGTTTTCAAAAGCAGTGAATAAATGTAAGGAAGTATGTTTACATTTGTCAATTGTTAAAAAAAAAAAAAAATTATTACACTATTATAGCCTATAGTCTTTGGTAACAATAACACAGCCTATATATAATGTGATCAATCATTTTAACTATTCAACAATAATTTGGCCGATTGTTAAAAATGGGCTGTTTAATTTTATATGCTGCATTTGCAATTAAAGTCTGCGCACGCCTATGTATACTTTATAATGCCGCCTTCAACCAGGGGTGTATACAAGGGGGGGGGCAATAGGAGCGATCGCCCCCCCCCTGGACATTGTTGAATGTATTTACAATAATTAATGTTACGGATTATGAAAGTGGGTAAAAATTAAAAGCTTAAGTAAGCGAAACGATCGAAAAATTTTGAACCGCCAATTTATTTATAATCTGTACACTGTCGTTTATGTATAAATTTTTTTTATAAGAACCTATGATTTGAGTTCAAATTTCGCCCCCCCCCCCTGGAAGAAGAGCTGAATACGCCCCTGTCTTCAACATTTGAAATATCAATTGATGAGAGTAAAATATCTTAGGTTTATATTGATTACTTACAATCAACCTCAAGTGATAAATATTTTGAAGTGAGTTGTGTGGTGTATTTTACACGTTTATGTTCTACTCTTTTGAAAACAAAAACAACAACAAATGTCAAAGAATATTCATTTTTTGTACCTGAGATATAATGAGCTCCGCATTGATCATACAACAATATCTAATATATAATATCATTGTTAAAATACTGTATAATATTATTTAATAATTTATATTACCTGTTTAACTATTCAAATCGTATAATGAATAATAAATCGTAAATTTTAATTTTAACATTTTGACGTATATTCGCTTAAACACGTGACCAAAAACAAAACGAATTGATTTTCAAACCATGCAGCCATAGGCGACATTTAGGGGGGCATGAGGGGGCAGTTGCCCCCCCAGGAAAAATATTGAGAGGGCAAACTCATCATTTTGCCCCCTCATTAATTAAATATTATTAAAACGAGTTTTAATTTTTATAAAATATTTATGTTGAAATTACTATTGTACAATTATATAAGAAAATCATATGTTAAGTCAGTTCAAAATTATCAATATTACCATAAATTAATATAAACTAAAGTAAATTCTATAAAACTGTATATTAATATAATATTATGATTACTTTTAAAACATAACATAAGATATACCACATATTTTTATTTTATTAATATGCGAATCTGTACTATTTAGCACAATTAGGGCCGTTCATACAATGTCCGATTAAGAGTCGGTTAAGACTAACCGGTAGAATTCTGTCGGTTAACACATGATAAATTCTTTCGGTTAGCATTATCAGACACTAACCAAACATTGTATGAACGGCCCTTAGTGTATGTGGTGATAGAACAAAAATATAATGAAAATAGGAATAAGAAACCACCCATTAGTGGCACTTGACTGGGAAATTATTTAAATATAAATTATAAAAATATAGGAGTTTGAGATGTTATATGTTATAATTGAGATAATAAGTAAAATTTAGGTGGAATGTATGTGTATTAGATAAGTTGAATATGAGAAAATTTTTATATGGGTCAGTAAATTATGATTATTTTTTGCCCACCCTATAATATGAGCCAAGTGCCGCCTATGCATGCAGCGAACGCCAATTCGTTCGCATTGCCCGCGTTTATCGCATACGATGGACAGTCCAAAAAAATGTTAATCCATTTTTATATGTTTGATAATTTTATTCGCTCGCACCGCACCGCTTTTACCACGTTGGACACAGCGTAAACGGTGACAGTATTACTTAGTAGAATATCAGACGGAGTACCATACAATTATCAAATAATACCATTCTAGTTATGGATGGTGTGAAAAACAAATTTTGTAGTCATGGAGATATGATTCAACGCAATATAAAATAATTACTTATACATAAAAAAAGAACAGTTGACTGCGGTTCCAAATCGAAATACAATGATTCGAAAAATACCACAGTTCTCTGTAAAGAGAACGTTCTCATGGGTTGAATTTAAATGTTATACATATTTTTATTGAACATTTTAACCTCCTTTTTTTTATTTTATTTACTTGTTTATTTTTTACTTCCTTTACCCTGAACATATTAGTATAATGAGTACAAATATTTTTAATTCAAATTTTATATTTTTAAGTGAAAGAAGGAATAGGGGGTGTAATGTCTTTGATCAGAAGATCGTACGTGCATTCAGTTTCGTGCGTAGTCGGCTATGATTTGTATCAATAATCGTCGTTCCTTTGACGTCCGTGCAGTCTTTGATCTCGCGAATAATAAACGATCAAGAGCATATTTACAGGACCACACAATGTATCTGTTAGTCAAAGATCTGTTAGAGTTCCCCCTAAGGTCATTTTTTATTAATATTTATTTTTACATGATAAGTATGACACATTTCATAATATTAGGAACTATATCAGCGTAATTTATAGGCATTTGTTTAGGTGTTGACAGAATGTAAACAATTTGATCATCAAAAACTAGTCTTGTAAAGTACTCTAGAAAAAGTATTCGAATAAAAGTATTCAAAAACTTTTCATGCACTCATTCGTATTTGAAATTGTTTTAAAAAAAATACTTGAAAATAGTATTATAAATACTTTCCCAAAGTTTATGTATTTAAAATCAAATACTGTTTTACAAACTTTATTTCAATTCTATCACATTAAAATAATTAAAATTAATTTTCCAATTATTTATTTTTGTTAAATTAATAAAATGTATCAAGAAGTTGAAGGAATGAGGAGACAACTGACAATAGATGGTGATGTGATAGGTGAAGTTGAGAGCTTTAAATATTTAGGATCTTTTGTTCAAAAGGACGGGAGCTTTGACATTGATGTAAAACATAGGATTAAGTGCGGGTGGATGAAATGGAGAGAAGCATCGGGCGTGTTATGCGATAAGAGAATTCCAATTTGGCTGAAAGGTAAATTTTATAAAAGTGTAGTGAGACCAACTATGCTGTATGGTTCAGAGTGTTGGGCGGTTAACAGGAGAATAGAACAAAGTATGAGTGTCGCGGAAATGAGAATGCTTAGATGGTTGAGTGGAGTGACAAGAGAAGATAGAATAAGGAATGAATACGTGAGAGGTAGTGTTGGTGTAGCGCCAATTGTGGACAAGATGAGAGAAAATAGGCTGAGATGGTTTGGGCATGTGATGAGGCGAGAGGAAACGAATGCAGTAAGAGTGGTTATGAAGATGGACGTTGAAGGGAAAAGAGGAAGAGGAAGACCAAAAAAGAGATGGTAGGAGACTTTGGAGAATGACATGAGGGCTGTTGGTGTGTGCAGAGGAGATGTGATTGACCGAGTAAAGTGGAGGTGTAGGACAAGGGTGGCCGACCCCAAATAGTTGGGAGGAAGGCGAAGTAGAAGAAGAAGAAGAAGAAGAATCATTTATCCGTGCTATATAAATAAAATCAATATTTATTTGTGGTATCTCATAACAATTTGCTGAACCGTTCTCTTCATTACAAATACCAGAACCTGAAAATCCTCTTTATAGTCTATAATATTATACAATATTATGACTATAATATGCTACTCTACTACTCATATAAATTAAAAATGTCATAACAAAATTGGAAATTTTAGTTTTATTTTCATTTTTCAACTACATTTTTATTAATGGCTTATGAGAACTCTGAATTATTTTGTTCGTTGCAGCCATGAATATATTTTTAAAATTCTTTTACATTTTTTCATTTTTTTCATTTTCATAAGTGTTTGACGCCGGAGTGAAAATTTTCCAGTTTAAAGCGAATAAGACGTACTTTCGTTACTCAACGATTGTAGTAACTAGACATATAGAATAATAATTGCAACATAATATTCATATTATGATTATCATTTTTTGTATTTTTGTACATGTACTCTGTACAATGTAATACATTTTGTTTTATAAAACACTCTAAATTCAATACGATGTTAACAATATGTAAATAAAATAATTGTATAATATTAGCTTAGTTTACTAATAGTTGGCGAGATTAATTAATGCCTAAAGCAAAATTCAAATATTTTTTACGAGTATGTCTAATATAAAGGTTTATCGATGTACAGTAAATCGAAACAAAATTGTTTGTACAATATAAATTATTATTATAATAAAATTTTCAATTTTACCTAGATATTTCGTCGAGTGTTTAAAAGTTTTATTTTGAATTGAATTGAAAATATTTATGAATGTTGATTATTAGTCTATCGTAAGTGGAGTGATCAAAGTGTATACTTTTTCACCCGCCTTCATCCAGTGGCACTGAACACGTACTTTTATGGGGCAGTTCGCCCCTATATTTAACTATGGTGGTGGGTGTCTGGTGATTATTTGGGTGTGGGGTGGATGGGAGGGTGTTGGGTAATTGCTGGGTTAGGTGATTGGGTGAATACATTTTCACTCTAGTTAGTAAATCTTAATAATTTACAAATTTAGTGACAACTGATCCATATATGATAGGATACTATGATGCGATAGAGCAATTCACCTACCAATGCATGTTTTTATACCATATCAAGGATAAAGACGTACATTGACATATATATATATATATATATATATATATATATATATATATATATATATATATTTCTCACATATATTTTATTCCAATATTAGTTATAGTCAACAATTGAAATACTAATCCTATGTTTTCTTTTGACATCAAATTTATCATCAAAAATGTTCTTATCATTTAAGTCCACGTACATCTATAGCAGTAATCTATTACACAGTTCATAAATGAAACATTATGTTGATATTTTTACTGTTAATAATAAAAATAATCAACAAATGTGTAACCTCAGCAATATTTTGGGCAATTATATACATTTTGGGAGTGAAGCTTTCTATTTGATGTTGCGGAAAAAGTATTGTCAGGATACCACTTTTCTCCCTCAAAAAAAACTAATCCAAAAATAATAAAATAATTATTTTACTCGCAAATTATTGCGAGTACAGTGTGCGTACTTTTTGATTTTTTTGTAATTCGTTTCATTTTATTCACCACGAACTGTACTGATCGCAGTACGGCGGCAGTGTTGGTACTATAAGAGATTACACCACACGAATCACCTTAGTCGAGACGATTATACCAGGGTTGGTAATGTACGCGTATAAAACGTTTTATATGTTATACGAATAACATCCCACGTATAAAACGTATAAAATGACTAAAACGTGCAATATGTTTTATTTTCGAAATTCACACTTAGAAAATTAAAAATACTTCCTATTTCAGATATTAAGATTTTTATTTTTATACTTGATATAAATATTTAAGGTTATTAAAAATGATATATATATATATTAAAAAAGAAACAAAAAAAAAAATTTTTCTCTCATTTTTTCTAATCTATCTAAATAAAAAATAATTAACAATTTCTATAGGCACATAATATAATTCATATATTATTGCATTGATATAAAATAAAATTTAAATGTTGCCAAAAAATAATTAAAATTTTATAAACATCACAAGTATAATGGATTTACTATAAATACATCCACGACAAGATAATGATAATTATTAATAATAAATTAATAGTTCCATACTTTTCTAATTCTAATTTATATTTCATTTTTTTATAGTTAATGTAAATTATAAATTTATTTTTGTTTATAGGTAATTTTATTTTTATACGATATAAAACTTATAAAATTATGTGATGTATACTATACGTTTTATACGTACGTATAATACATGTTTTATACTATACCGTATTATACGTTCCAACCCTGGATTATATCAATCGAACTGGATCGTCTATATACGAATTCGTATTCCGTTATTCGTGACGATGCGATGAGTTCGAATAGTCGGGGAATAAAAATAGGTGGTTTTCTACACCGTAACAAGAGTCGAGACGAACGATGATCGATTCCTTTGATATTCTTCACTAACAGGATAAAAATATTTAAAAAAAAAAAATCTCTTACACTCATCGACCGTTGTAGCTCGTTCGACGCGACACTTTCGTCGACACCATTGTTCGTCTAATTGTGGTAACAATTTGTCTAATTGTTTTTTTATCGCTGTTCACTTCTGTCGCAAATAGTTCGTTAAACTACGCACAATTGTGTACTTATAGACGCAAGTGGTGTACGCTACGGAAATGACATCGTTAAACTCGACGCAGTTGGTCGAAGTTCTTTCACACATTCGACTAGGAGAACCCATCGTTTTCTGACACCCGCTAGACCAGTGCATCTCAAAAGTATGTCTAACCGGATAGTCAAGTGTCTGTAAATCGTTTTTTCCGCATCAGTTAAGATTTTCAGGGAATACGTGAAAAATACGTCTCTTCTCTTTACGAATACTATTCGCGAAACAGACCATTTCACTGCCCTCTCTTCTAATCTAAACACAACATTCACGATCTCAGGTAGGTATTCTGAATTTTAAAACCGATTAACGATTAATTATTGAAAACTATTTCAAGCGTAATGATTTTTAAAATGATACACGTTATTATTATTTCAATATTATTATATTCAATATAATTTGTAATCAAAACTCATTTCTTTCTCGACAACTATCCGAGAAATCCAACAAGGTATATCACCAACATTAAGGATAGCAAGTCCGTGGTGCGCGAAAAATTAATATATTTATTGTACGAGATTTTATTATTAGCAATAAATATAAGGATCTCAATACACCTAATTTAAAGACCGTGCATAGTGCACGACTATCATCGACCATTTATTCAATTTTTTCTTCAACTTTTTCGTGCGAGTCATTCGTTTCGGGAGTGAATTTCATCAAATCCGATTCATGAAACCGACTAATGAATAAACGCATGTGTTTTATTACAATTTAGAAATTATCAACCAATTGTAAATCAATTAACAACGAAGTGTACAAAACAAATGCATCAAGTATAATAATAAATCATTAAGTAAGGTTATTTTATTAAATTGAATCTTTTCCCTTTTTTGTTTACTAAGTTAATGCAATGAATGCATTTAAACTAATATCAGTTTTCTTATAGATATATTTATATATTATTTTTTACAGTTTAAACGTAGAAGTCCGAAAAAATCGGTAATTTTTGACGTTTAATTATGTATTAAAAATATACCATCCGAGTTCCATATAGTTTAAAAATTATAAAGGAATCAAACGAAAATATTATCCTTGGCAGAATTCCATTTATTTTCACGTTTAAAATATTCTAATTTTATATTATATTCAGCTATTCGTACTCTTAAGTTCAAGCTAGTCAAATACAAATATAATTTACTTAATGAATGTACACAACAGTTAAATAAATATCTTGAATTTAAAAAGCTTAGTAACACAATAATATGCATCAGCAAAGTTGAATAGACTGGTCAAAAATGAATTAGTTAAAATCATATAAACCGTTCGTCTTCGACATTTCAAAAAGCTTAGTAACACAATAATATGCATCAGCAAAGTTGGATAGACTGGTCAAAAATGAATTAGTTAAAATCATATAAACCGTTCGTCTTCGACATTTCATCTGTAGAACACACATTCTTAGTGCATCGTATAGGATTCCAAGTTAAAAAAAAAATTGGTGAATTGATCGAATTAAATACTTAACTATTAATTTTTTGTGATGTCTATAACACCAGATGATGTATAACAGTGTAAAAGATTCATCGGTTGTCAACCTTTTTATAACCAATAACCACCTATACATTTTGAATACGTAAATCCACATTGAAAAGAATATCTACCAAATAATTTTGGAATATTATAGTTATATCGACCACAGTTGAATTGATTACATTTTTACTGAATAAATTACTGAAAACAACTAACTTCAACTAACTACAGTCAGTTGAAATATTTTGACTTATTAAACTGTAAAATATAGTTAAAATCATATCAACAAAAAAAATAAATTGATAGTTATTTCAACTATAATAATATAGCTGAGCGATGTACGGATTTTTCACTTTAACGCGGGGTTATCATGTTTTTACTTCGCTTACTTCGTCTTATAATCTTTTGAAATCAAATCTAGTCCTTGTGCGTACCTTGTACACATTATTATGTAATTAGTGGTGGACTTATGGGGAAAAAATAATGGTACTCTGATGAGACATACAAACATTGCGTCCTTACCTAATTAATAACTGAATACAACCGCGTCCAGCCCCGTATAACACCCTCAACATTTTACCACAAGCCTACGAATATTCTATAAATTATTATACTCACCTTCAAAGTTTCAACCATAACCTCAATGTAAAAACATAATATGTACGTTTTTTGTTTAAATAGGCTAAATACACTGAGGTATTCTTACAGATTTTGTACACGGTTTGATTTTTTGTAAAGATATTAAATTGTTTGTAATTTTGTACTAAGTATATTTAAATAAAACAGCGTCCCATGCGTCATTTTATGGGAAAACAGTAAAGGTATGCTAGAATATCTGATAATTTAGTTAGGGCACTCAGTCCTCAATGTCAAGACTGTATGTAATGCGTATATATTTTATTAACTCATTATAGAACATTGTTAAAACTGTGAGTCTGTGGATCTGTGAATTGGTTGCTAGTGCATTCATTCGTGTCACATATTGGACGTGTACCTACAGCAAGCTGAATTATTTATAAGGGTCCGCCTACATTTATTAAATATTTCAATACATAAGCCACGTATAATTATTATGAACATACATTTATGTGCGAGTCACAAATCTTAATTAATATTTTTAATTAAGTAAATTTTTTTATTATGTTTAGTATTAACTAAAAATTGTTTAGATGAAAATACTATAATATACATTTTGTTATTTGTGTAAAATAGTTACATCATCGGAAATGTTCAATAAAAATTATAATTTTTTTTAAATCACATATATATATATATATATATATATATATATATTATGGCTATGGTATTAAAAATCTTTACTGATATTTTTTGTTTTCATTTTTTTATTTTTTATTATATTATTATAACGCCATCAATATGCAGTTATGCCTCTCAAAACAAAAAGATTGATCGGTAGTTCTATGCCTCAAGCACAAAAGAAAATGGCAATACGAGCTTCAGAAACAACTGAACAATAAGATGCAAGATTGGAAACGGACGGACAACTTCATTCTCGATACGGACGAATCAGTTAAACATATTTAAATCTCAATGCATTCCATTGATATTTTAATTATAATTACAGTATTCATTCAAATGTGGTTATTGGAATAATGGATAAATTATACATCACAGACTTCTATACTGCACTAGATAAGTAACTCTCAAGATTTATTGAAGCTCGGCTTATTACTTGCCACTATTTTGTCGGTTGGCAAAACATTTAAGATTATTTTACATGCTGCTATAGACTATAGTATGTTCTATACCGATTTACCTATTCAATTCAATGTTCACTATTTATTTACTTAATACAATCAATTAAATGTAAAATTCTTGTTTCATGTGCTGCGTATAGGTGCACAAACAAGTACCAAGTGAGACAGAATATACATTTCTTTCGGTAAATTATGTTGTAATAATAATCAGTTAGTAAGAATATTAAAATTAAAAATAACAAATCAACGGTTTTTGGCTATGTTCGAAACGTCCACAAAAAGTAATATTATATATTATAATAATAATAATTAATATTATATTATTAATCGATAATTATTAAATAGTCAAAAAATGTGAATGTCTTAAAAATCGTTCAAATTCATTAAAATATTAAAGCTGGTCATGTTCACACTCTATTTGAAAAAAATGTACTCTCTTTTAATTTTAATTTCATAACTGTACGATCACAGATTTTCCATTTTTAACAATGAGTTGATGGAAAAATGGATAAGTGCTACAAAGCAAAAAAATTTCAAAGCAAGTCAATGGAGTCATTTTATAGAATAAGTTTTCAAGTTAGATCGGATGTGCATAGATTACGAGTATTAGTATAGGACAATGCAGTTCCACCAGTATTTCAATGATTTCCGTCCTATATTCAAAAACCTTATGAAATTCCTAGCAAACCACCTACACTAAGGAATATTTGTAGTGATGGTATATTGTCATAAATAATTTTAAATTAAATTGCTGATTATTTATTTTATTTGTATAATATAGATCAAACTGTAGATTAATTGGAAGACAATATAAATTATTGTAGCAACATGTATCTAATTAATAATTCGAAGAGTGTGAAAGTCCAAACTGATACTTTTTATCCAAATGACCATATTTTTAGAAATGAAATTAAAATAATACAACAAAAACTAAAAAGAAAAAGGAAAATAATTGAAAATTTAGAAGATTTATTAAATAACTTAAAAAACAGAGGACTTCTTGAAGGTTAACCATATAATATGATTGCTTCTAATTTTAAATAAATTTAAATAAAAATAAAAAGATAAAAACGTAAATACATATAATAATAAAAAAACATAAGTGTTGGAACTCTATTCTGGACTTGACTTATTGCTTATACTGCTTTATAGTAATTATTACATTATAAATTCTCCTATATTATGAGCTTGCTTAATTTCATAATAGAAATTATATTGGACTTATTCAAAAACCAGTGTAACAATGATAATAAAAAACTATAATATAAAACTCATGGTACTAAAGAAATGAAAAAAAATTGCTTTGACGCTATAATATTACTCGCCTACACCATATAATTTTTTCCGGCAGTAAATATGTATAATATTTTATTATAAAATAATTGTCAGTAAATATATGTAAATTTGTTTTAAAGCACAATATTAAGCCTGTTCCATTATTTTTCCATAACACATTGGACGTCTTCTGTTAATGCACAACCAGGTTTTTTTGGAAGAACTATTTGAATATCTCAAAAAGGCTTTCTCAAGTGATCGTGATTGTAACCTGACTTTTGATGCAATTTCATTAGAAAAAAAATAATATATATCTGTGAAAGTGATAAATTTTTGTGTACTGTGATTTTGGAAATTTCCATGTCGAATCATAGGGAACTTCAGCCTTTAAGGTCTTGATGTTTATGCTTGTAAATCTGAATGGCAAATGGAAGTGACCAATTGGTTACTTTATTCAATCAAAATTTACAACTACTAAACAAACATAGTAAAAACTACTATTAATATATAGCAAAAGCAGTTGGAATTAAAGTATGGGGTGTTACTTGTGATGGCACAACTTCCAATTCATCTACTATAACATATTTAGGCTGTAAACGTATTGGAGCTTATGATGAAATAAAGGAATTATTTTATATTCTAAGAATAGAATGGAAGGTCATATTTTTTATTTTTAAATAACAAGTGATCTGATTTAATATAATTTAAGTATGTCATATTATATCATAAGTTCTTGATTTAAATTGTTATATTGTTTATTTGTTTAAATTCGTTGTATACCTGATGATTACCATAATTTGAAATTGGCAAGGAATTCCCTAGTAACGTACAAAATTTAAAAAACTAAAACGGTGTTGTCAACTAGAATTTTATTGAAGAGTTACATAAAATAAATAGTATTTTATTATGATTTGTGAACTCATTGGTTATTGTTCAGTTTATTATCCACTTAAAAAATCATTATAATGTATTTTTCATACTTCAATATTTGTTTATATTTAATATTATTTATTACTCTTAGCTCAAAAACTGAGTTTGAATTTTGGTAACAAAATATGTACATCACATATGTATGTGGAAAAAAATGTTATGAAAGTGTTATTGGCTATTGAAACACTCGGTTCGTTTACAGCTGGTGTTTTAGAAACATTAAACTACCTTAATGTTCCTGTATTTAAAAATAATGAGTCGTATAATCATGTAATTAGTAGTAATTTATCAATAGGTTATCGGTCGAAATAAATTCTAGTTTTCAGTTCTAATATAATCACTTTTCGCAAACCATTTTCGACTATTTATCCGATACTTCACCATAGTGAATTTTGCGACGAAAAGGGTTTTCCACACGTAATTTCCGTTTTAATGTCCTCATTTATGTTTTCTTTTATTAATAAATTAACTATGTTTAATCTTAATATTGGTTAATTTTATGTTCATAACACGTTCAAACTAGGTAATTTAAATAATAACATTAAATGATGACAATATTGAGAGGTATAATATATATTTAAATTTCATGAACATAAAATACTTAAAGATATGAACATTGAAAATAAGACAAGACGGTTTTTGTGGGTAGTTGGTAATTACACAGATTTTAATTATTATTCGAAAGTAAAAGGTTGTTTATCAATATAAATATGCAGTTATCACATTTTAATTATAACACTTACATTTTTAATTTTTCACATTATCAATTGGAACATCATATTAAATTATTCTATTATAGGTAGTATACAATATAATCTACCAAATAGTTATTTTTAGGTTGTGGATTTGTTTGTATTAATATTTTTGTTATTAGTGTTGGTAATCGAATGATTGTACTATATAAATATCTCGCAAGACTAGCTGAGTGTTTTAAGCTGTGGTTGATACTCATACATACTTTTTTGTATTTGAGGTTACTCACATATTTTTACATATTTTTGTTAAATAATTATTCCCTATTTTGAAAAACTTTCTGTCATCGTCGTTAAAACATCTGTTTAAAAATATACAGTTACGTCACAACTCCTTAATACCTATGCACACCATTTAATATTACATTACATTAGATTTAGATCACGATATCAAATGACTGTGCTACGTAAAATTTACATATTATACGAGTACACTATAGTATGTGCCATATGATTGTTACCGAATATTATCGTGTTCGGACGTTCTAATGCTTTCACATATCGTTACATGTACGAAGTTGTTAATCGTCAAGGGTCTACTCACTTCGTTCGGGTTTTTTTCGCATTATTTTCATATTTGTTGAGTTTTTTTAAAATATTTGGTTCGATCATTGTGCGTCTGTGTTTAATTTAAAATACCATAAGTCACTCCAAAAAAAAAAAAAAAAAAGAAACCTAAAAGTACAGGTTCTTGCACGAATTTTCGGACGAAATGTATCGAGCGACGAGTATGTGATTTAATGTATAGTTTAATAAGAAGAATCCAACGTATAGTTTAAATTTATTATGCACCTATAGCTCATAGTTTTTATTAATAATTAATTTTGTTTTTATTACATATTTGGTTAAAAATATTTAAAAATATATTATGCACATATTTCTTTTTTAAATTTAAATACATATAAATCTATACCTCAGTTTTGCTGCTATCGCTCAGCGCGTACGGTCGTAAATACTATGGTTTCGTCCGTTATCGCCGTTTTTCGCTAATGTTGCTCTCAAACCACGACTAATATGCCTCGCATTTCCACAAAAAGGAACCTTTCTGCATCTTCCCCTACTCAAGCAGGTGACAATAAAAGCAAGATTTTCATCACACCAAATCGTTATGCTGCACTGTCGGATGTTTCCGACGAACATCATGAGGTATTTAGCCCTCCCTCCGTCGAAAATCCATCTAAACACCATCGCAACGCATCACCTAACAACACGGAACTTACTCCTGGCCCAAGATTTTTCAAGTCGTTCAGTTCGCCTCCTTTCATGGTAAGTGACGGCTATTCTCACCCCACTCTTGTAAAGGCTCTACTTGATCTAATTGACACATCATGCATTTATTTTAAAACAAGTTCGAAATATCTCATTATTTATATGGACGACGCAACTAATTTTAATCTGGTCGCTAATTACCTTTTAGGTAATCAGATTAGATTTCATACCTACCAACCCAAAATATCTAAACCATTCAGCGTTTACATCAGGTATCTCCACCCATCCACCTCCATTGACGATATTACAACCGGCCTAGCAGAAAAGGGGCACGAAGTCATTCGCGTTGCGAACATTCTTCACCACGTCACAAAATGTCCACTTCCGCTTTTTCGGATTGATCTAAAAGTCGCCGACAATAATAGGGAAATTCTCAAATTAGACTTATTTCTCCACTCCAGAGTTAAAATCGAGCTGCCTAAGAAGAAACTCGCACCTCCTCAATGCAAGGAATGTCAAGATTATGGTCACACTAGTAATTATTGTCAGCAAACTTCCCGTTGCGTCAAGTGCGGAAAAAATCATCCTTCTTCGGATTGTAAAAAGTCACCTTCGGAGCCCGCCAAGTGCGCTCTTTGTGCAGGGCCGCATACTGCGTCCTACAAAGGATGTCCTATATACAAAGCGCTCGTGGAAAATAAAAAGAAAAAAAAGAAAATAAAACAGAAGACCGACGAACTTCGTTATCGATTCACGCCTAATGTCACTGAATCACCGCCAAATAAAGTTTTCTCCAGGTCTAGTTCCAAACCCGAACGTACATACGCCAACACTGCTGATAACATATCTTCCACAGAACCAATTTCCGTCACTTTATCACGTTTTATCTCAAGTTTAAATTCGTTAATCACTCCCCTTATCACTCTTCTTCATACAGTTGTAAACTCACTGGCCACTGAAAGCACTTTATCGCCTTAATTACTTTCGTAAAAATTAATCTATTATGTAATCTTTACTCTATTTATTATATATACTTATATACTTACTCATTATATCTATAATCATCAGACCTTAATCGATAACATTATCTAATATTAATATTGATGTTAATTAGTGTCTATATTATTTATTTTTAAGAACTATTATCTGTATCGCTGCTATTGTGTATATTTTTTTCTATATGATTATTATCTTATTTTGTTTATAACCAAAATTGTAATGTTTTATGTTTTATCGATAGAATTGTAAATGTTAAGCTGTCATAGTATTTACTAAAAGCTAATAAAAAAAAAAAAAAAAAAAAAAAAAATCTATACCTACGCAAGTTATTATATTTTTATAGGGACGTACTTTTGTTTCTGCATTCCTAACTATTTTCATTAATAAAGTTTTATTATAATCATTTGAAAATATTTTATGATTTTTATTTTACATGCATTGTACAAGGTACGCTTAGTTTTATTCCGAATTCTTTTACTGGTGAAATTATTTGTTGTCCTTAAAATTCAATCATGAAAAATCTTTTCGGAGATAAGAATATTTAAAGATTTTGGAAAATTCCATGCATGATATCAAAAAAAAAAAAAAAACATTTTACTTAATCGAAAATCAGAAAAGTAAAAGTTTAAATATTTTAATTTATCTGATGAAATTCTTAAATCAAAACACTTTTAAAAAAAAGAACATCCATTTTTCTAAATATTAATATATTTTTATTAAATTAATTCCTATTCTGTTACATTTTTTTAATATTTAATACTTTTAACTGTATTAAATCCGGCTTTGATTAATATTTTTATCGGTATTTATTGATAGTGATTGTTATAATATTAATAAATGCCACTAATTTCTTAAGTAATCAAGTATTGACGCACAACAAAGTATTGTTAAGAAGTTGAACTGTTTTTGTATCAGCAATAACATTTTTCAATAATTAGTGGTTATAACAGAAAACATAAAGAAAAAAATTGTAATTTTGTACTATGATCGAAAAATGTATTGAATATAATATATTATCATAATTCGATATTCAGTATTCTATAGTAGTTCAAGAATTCAATTTATCAAATTTTGTGGATCAAATGACTATGTATGATTAAATATTGTATAAATATTGTATAATAATGATCAGAAAGTGATAGATACAAAAGAAAATTAATGTATGGAATTTACCATGAATGCATACAAATCAGTATAAATCGAATCGAACTGATATCATTCAATTTTTGTCGCAAGTTGGTTCCTATATTTAAGGAAAACATTTTTATAAACTACTAATATTAATATATTTCTGTTAATATATAGGTATTTAATATTTATGCATAAAAATCAAATTAAATTAAACGAAAAAATTAGAATGCATTTATCTATGTAAGTATTTTATATTTGTTTATTTGTTTTATGTAATAAAATAATGTATATTTTTTTACCATGACTCACATCGTCGTAAAAATATTTATACGGAATCATGTTACTTTTCGGTTAGTTAAAAAAAAGTCTTTTGTACTACGAAAATATGCGGGATTGGATAGATAAAAATGTATATTTTGCACGATCGTGTGTATTCCGTAAATATAAGAGATACCAAGGAAACGATATGGTTGGGACGTTATTTTCCTTTTTCCTTTACTCTTAAAAGAACAAAATAAAAGAAAAAGATGAAACTCTATGTTCAGGTGAGATACAGGAACTGATAAATAACATTGACGTATTTGACTTTTAAACTTGAAACCAATATACCATTGCTCTCGAATTCTGAGTGAAAAAAGTCGAATCGATTAATTTATATATTTTTATATGGTGATAGAACCAAATTTCTCAACAAGGAAAATTGAATATTTAATCGAACATTTTAAGAGGATATAATCACCACAAATTTCAAAAAGTTATTTCGAAAATGAAATGTCTATAAAATGCTAAAGTAAGTACTCCATATAAATGGTATCTTACGAGGGAGAGGGGAGTAACTCATGCATTTTCTATAGTCTAGAATTAAGCTATTCCATAGTCGGCATATCATCAAAATATTTTATGAAGCCATTTAAATGTAAAATAAGACATGTACTATACGGGTATTTACATACATAGTAAAAATCATTACATTTTTGAACTAGTTTGATTTCCTCCTCCCTAAACAATAATCGGCATTTTAGTCATATGAGACGCGGAGTCGGCAATTTCAAAAGAGCATACTGATCGCCCTAATATAGATAAAACTGAAATGACGCCACTGCTCCCTATAATCTTATGGGATAGTGCGTGAGAAAATATCGAGCTTTACAAAGATAGGATCTCGATTTCGGTCGAGGATTTTTGTAAGTCCTCCGTTTATCTCGGTTGTTCAGAAGACTGTTGAAAAATCCAAAAAATGACTCCTCGATGTACTAGTTAGACAACATTTTCTATCAGAAACCTCTCCCGACTGCAAATCCTTCCAGTCAAAATCGTGAACAAAGGCACACAAACAAACGCATATCAAGGTAAAACTGCAATACATCTCTTTCAAAATATAAAACGAAATGCGATTAATATACTTTGTATATACTTTTATATGCGTTGTTAATAGAAAAATGCCTGAAACCGTTCTAGAGCGGTTTATGACTTTCTCGATGTCTACCTTGTTGATTGCTCGGCAGATAAATCTGTAGTTTTTTCTGTTTTGAAAATATTTCCCGTTTGTCAGCAAGAATCATTGAAAATCAAAATGATCGTGATGATAATAACAGGTTAAAGAAAAATGTTAAAAATTATTTTCTGCATGGAAATGGAATCTTTGGTTTATTTTTGCTACGATTTTTTGTAACGCTTAATACATTTCAAAAATGTTTTTGTTCAAGGTAAACCGAAGGAATCAAATCTTATCCGTTAAGAAATATACAATTTTTAAAGAAAATAAATCTGATGTTGGATTATATCAAGTATTATAAGTCCGCAGATAATTGCAGCGGTCGTAGTTGTGTCATTAAAAAATAATAATTTTGTAAAACCAAATAACTGTCTATGGCATGGAGTTATTTGTAGTGCGGACTAATCGTTCGAAAAAAGTTAACAATGCCTATATTTATATATTTTTTTTAAATTTATGTGAAACGTAGTTATACAAATGTATTAGTTTTCCAATGATACATGTTTTTTTTGTGCGTGTCGACGTATATGATTTCGACTAGAAATATTCTTCCGATCACCACAAAAATTAGTAATTTTCAATAGGAAATGTTAGCTAGTTAGTACTTTGAAAATGGTCATCTTCGGAATTTTTCAACAGTTTTCATAATAAATGAAAAAAACTGTCAAGAAAAACTAAAATCTTAGTAATTAGGTTAACCGATTTCAAAAAAAATTAATCAGGTAGTGCAAATATTAAACAATTGTTTTTCTTTACGTCTCAATGGTAAATAGAAGTAGTAGTGAAGCCGAAATTATTTTCAACTCTAATGAGTGAAAATAATTGAGTTTCAGAAAGATTTGTTTATATAAGAAAAAAAAAATTATTATTTATATTTTTTTGTTGATTTTTGCAGTGTGGATGCAGAACAGAAAAAAATTGATAATAATGTTAGATTTCATCTCAAACTTGTTTTTCAAACATAAATATATTATATACAGTGTTGGGAATAGATAACTAATAATTTATCTAGATTAAGATAAAGATGACTATACTAATTCTTATCTAGATACAGATAAAGATAGTTATACTAAATTTCATCTAGATAAAGATAAAAATAATAACATTTTTATCTAGATAAATATGAGATAATTTCATGTTTGATTTTGAAAATATTCAGGATACTACAGCCTATAGATATTAGGTAAAAAATTTATAATTAAAAACATTATAAAATAAATATCATTTTTTAAACTCATTTCAAACATTAATAAACATAAAATATAAAATAATTTTTTTTTTTAAATAAACTTCATAAGAAGATTGTCATCTTGTCAGTTATTATCTGTGTCATAGGTATATGATGTACAGAAAAATGTAAAAATGAAAATATAGAACCATTTTAAATTTTCAAATTTTATTTTTATTCTATTTAAATAAATTATCTAGATTGGTACTGATAGATAACAAGATTTTTATCTAGATGAATATAAATATAACTGAGTATAAATTTATCTAGATAAGATGAAATATAAATAATTTTTATCTAGATAACTTATCTAGATACATTTATCTAGATATTTCCCAACACTGATTATATATAGCACTATAGAATTGATAATTTATCATTTTTTCATTTCGTACTGAAATAAGTTTGTATGCCTAGAGGTATAAACATAGAAAATTGGATTTGTTAAATTTTTTTATTGTTGTTTAAAATTTGTAGTTCGGCATTACACATTATTTTCACTAACTGTGACAATTTTTTAATTTTTAATTTTTAATGTAAATTTCATCAAATAAACCTAATTTGGCTCTTAATTGGTTCTTGATCTTTTAAAAATATTTAAGCCAATAATAATGTATTGGTATAAACCAGGGAAGGGCAACTGGATACCCACGAACCTTTTTTATCTGGCCCGTCCAACATTTCCAAATCACATCACACAATTTTAAAGTTTATCGCCTACCTATACTTTATATTCTATAATTTATATGTATAGTCTATATTCTATTTTATCAATATAATAATCGTTATTTGGGATTGAACATCGTTGTTTGTACTGACCTAAAAAAAAAAGTCATTTAAAATTTAAATGAATTTTTTTTTTTTTTTCCTTTCTATGTTCTGACTCGCCGAATTTTAATTTTTTAAAAATTGGCCTTCTTTTAACTTTCTTTTAACTAAGTTGCCCATCCCTGGTATAAACATTATTAATTTCCAAAACTTGAAACATTTTTGTATACTGTCCATATTAGAAATATTACATGGAATAGTGATTTAAGTATCACAATCTATTATTAGTCAGTTTTTTCTTGCATTAATTATTATTAACCATTATAAAATACTAAGACATATCTTATCTACTTTGAATTATCATACACTATTTTTGTTTTCAAACTATTCAATAATTTTTGAAATAAAGCATTTGAATACCTTTACTGACATATTTACTCAAATACATGACAACACTGCCAGGCCAGTTTGTTTATAAGTATATTAAATGTTTAAAATCACATATAAGCTAAATTGTTAGAATAATTTCCAATAGTTGTATGATATTTAACAATAGTAATCAAATGTTCTATATCGTTTTATTATCTATAGAAAATTGCAAGCAATCAACGTATTTGAATGTGATAAATACGATTCGTGTATCATATCATGTTTTTAGATGATAATTTTGTAGTTCATACATTTTGAAAGATTTATGTTAATACATGAATTATTACTGAAAATATTGATACCGATACAGATTTTTGTTTTTTATTTAACCAATTCGAATAAGTCAGACCCATTGTGTCCAGTATGAATTAATAACAGCATCATTTATCTTCCGTGTCAAGCATATACTCGTAGTATTGATATCATGCACTTTATTTTTTAATGAATCAAATATTTAATTAAATATACCTCGATGTTAATACCATATGCATGTGCGTAATACGTTATTCTTTAAGTTCATGATAAAAAAGAAAAAATATTAACGCATCGTCCAGTTTTTTATACGTTTATTCACTTCATTGCTTTAATGGTATTCAAAATAATAACAATTATAAGTTCATAAATTCATATTTCATAGTTTTTTCTTTTTTATCATTATATATAAAAAATAAGAACTACAATCATATAACCTTTTCAAATTCATTAAAATAAAAAGAGTTCATATGTAAAATAGAAATAGCTTTCTTTTTCAATCTTGACATCGTAGAGCATTTTTCTTAAAAAAAAAAAATAACTGGCCATCACATGATCATTTTTCATATGTTAATAACAATAATTCACGGTTTACCGAACACAACAGGTTATTATATATAATATCTAGTTTGACCTCTGAGCATTTAGCTGCAATAACAGCCCTGTCACGTTGTTAAATAATTTGTTTTGATTATTCGTTCACCTAAAATAATACTAAAAAGATAATTTTCTTCGAGCTTAACATCTTATACGAAACCAATTAATTTGGATTTAGTTGCAAAGAATCAATGCATTGTTCAGTAGAATTCACTTTTTCGTCTGTACCCATATTTTGGTATTATGTATGCGTTTTGAGCCAATGTTTTGATTCGATTTAGACCTGCAATGGGCCAGAAACGTTGGCACACATTCGAAAAAGAAATATGATCTCGTTCAATCTTTTTGTATGCATGTGTCATTAAATATTTTTTCAATTATATCATAACAGTATTAATAATATTTTGTTTTCTTCATTTCATGTTCATTATTTCCTTATAGTAAGTAAAAATGTTGAAATACGAGTAATAATACACGGTTAGGTGACCAGAATGCTAATTTTCAGATTTACGAAAGAAGGTATAAATTAACATTGTTGAATAACAAAACAACAACAACAATAACGGATGCGTATATTTACGTTACGCTATTTATCACAAAATATGTGTAAAAATTAGCATCACAGAATTAATGTGTACACCAAATTCAATATGGGATACATTGTCGTTGAGGTAAGTCGTACTTCATCACAATATTTTGCATGAAAATAATGCACATTGCATCGAAGAATTTAACCACAATATACACATCGTTATCGAATATTGTAACTTGTCCCGTTGCATTTACTGTCATTTATAGTATGCCGTTTAACCATACGCGTAGACTTTAAGTTGATGCTTTCAGGGCTGGCGTTAGGGATGATAGAGGATGGGTTGGAATACCATCCAACCTATAAATGATCTATTTATGTAGTCGGCAATTACCAACAAATCGAGAAATATTTGTACTGTAGTATTTCGTTTTAGAAAGTAGTCCGCAAATTTGTATATTTATAACCTCCTCCATCAATATTGCTAACACTAGTCTTTGGCTGCACTCCAAAAAAACGTAAGATAAAAATAGGTTTACATATCGCAAAATATTGCACAATTGCAATATGTTTCATTCTAATAACTAATTATCCGTTTAGGAAACTAAGTGACGAGGAGAGATTTCCCCAGGTTTTAATTTAATTAAAAATGTGTTATAGGTACACATTATACATTTAGTACATACAGGTATCCTCGATACAGGAATCCATGTATCGGAATCCTAGTACCTATAAATAATTTGTGCCCGTGTACTTAGTCAAAGACGTAAAAACTAAAACATTCAAAACATTATTGATGATTGGGTCCATTGCTGCGGTACATCATACTCAAAACTTATAAATTCTCGTCATATCAAACGTTCGTACATTATTTGTGCGCGTACGTCGATAACTTATCCTTAAATCAAACTGGTAGGCTGTAGAGACGGAAATCCTTACACGTTTTAATTTTTAAATTTCAAGTGCGTTAATTGTCCACGTATCGTTTTCGCACAAGTATTGCAGGCCCTGTTCCGAATTATAATTGGTTGGCCGCAAACACGAACACTCTTAACATTTGAATTGTTTTAATTATGACTCCGTAAATTTTCACGCGTGTTTTAGTTTTTGTACGTACTCCCATCGTTTGTACACAAGAATTTTGGACCATATCCCTAAAATAGTATCGATTTTTCTCAAATCAAACCAAGTGGAAGTTAACTTATTGCAGTACATTGTACTTGTACAGAGTATAGTGTTTTCATTCTTTTTTGTTATGGCAATAACCTTAATTAAATACATTTGTATAATGACGAAATATTTGAAACGATTAACGAATTTTTGAATTTAAGAATTTCAATACTTTATAAGTTAATATATTTATATGCTAATATTTTATTAAAAAAAAAAAAAAAAAAAAAATATAGACTTAGTTAAAATAAAAACAGTTTAAAGAAAGTATTGTAAAAAACAGTATTAGTTCATAAAGATCCGGTCCTGCTTAGATATTTGATTCGAGGGCAAATGGTTGACAAACTTAAGCGTAATTTACTCTCAATATTGTTTTTTGCTTTTTATTTTCAATTCCGAAAATGCTGATTCACACATGAATGATTTTGAGAATAAGTGAAATCATAAATTCTTAATTTTTCATTTCGATGATTTGTTTTGCAGAGAAATCCAAAATTAATCTTTTAGAGACATTTCAAATTTCGATTTTAACGTTGTATTTGATATTTTTAATAAATGAGTTAAGAATTAATATCTTGTTATGATATGAATATCTTTATAATAATTATAAAAACCACATATAAAAAATACAATTATTGAATTTATTATATGTGGTTTTTATTATATCATCATAATACTTTTATAATATCATATTTTTAAACTTTGAAACCTTACGATTATAATTAATATTTTGGCGACACACGTCACGGTAATACATGACACACTAGTGTGTCGCGACCAGTGTTGAGCCCAGATAACAAAATAAATATATAGCTAAGATAAAAATAATTTAAAAAAATATATCTAATTTTATATTTAGATTTACTTCTATCCAGATAAAGATGATGATAAAATAATTTTTTAATCTAGATAATATGAACGATATTTAAGAGCTTATTGTTTAAAAAGTAAAAACAAAAAAAAAATTTATTTTAGTTTTTGACTATAAATGTTAGATGTATGTTACATTAATAACATAATAATAATTATTATTTATAACGAAAGAGAAAATTAATCTATTATTTTCAAAAATAGCATTGAAATATTGTTATGTTATTCGTATATAGATACAACAAAATTCTTTCAATAAAATTATAAATTTTTACAAAAATACGATATGAATTACAATGAGAACTATTATATTTTTTTTCATTTAGATAAATTTATGTAGATACTGCTCAACACTAGTCACGCGACACATCGGTTGAGAACTATGGGTTTATATATTGTAGGATACATTTACAATTATAATCCTCGATAAAAATAAATATATGTACATGTTACTTACCTTGTACACTACCAAGTACAGATGTAATATTAACCAATGCAAAACAATTTTATCCTACGAAAAAAATCTTAAATTAAATTCAAAAAGATATTCTTTAAATCTGAACTCACAACTCTGAAACATATCGATTTTTAAGTATCCCATTACACACACTAATCAGAAATATTATCGTTTACGAAAATTTCGAAATTGAATATAATCTTGGAAATAAAAATACCGTATATTTATGAAACAAACGCAAAATATAATTAATATTAGAGCAAATTTACGATATCTCCAAATGTGTAAGTATATAAAAAAAAAAAAAAAAACTATAAACACTAGACTCTTGATTATTCAAAAAATTATGTAAAGCCAATGAAACGCTGGGTCTCTTAAAAAAAACCTTTATAATTAAAAAAAAAAAAACATGCATTTCGACCCCCTTAATAAAGCATGAGACTGCACATTACACTCTACAATTCGAATATTTTTGGTCGGGAACCTCTTTAATTCGAATTTATTAATTTAATATAAGTTCGAAAAGGTGTAATTAAGTTGAACTTAAGTGTAGTATAACTTACTTCCTCGAATTCATTAAAAACGTAGTTTTATGTAACTTTGAAATAAAATTGAAATAAAAAATAACATTGAAATAAAACGAAGGTGATAGTATATTATCGTTTGCTTTATCATATCATAAATTTATTTTATAATCTCCCAAATTGTTACAATTGGTTTTATTATCTATCATGTATCATCGTTACGAACCACAGAAATAAGATAACAGTTTTCATAATTCAGTAAAAAATCATAGTCGTCTAAAAATGGGTCTTATAAGCGGCGAGTTCATAGAAAACCCTAAAAAAAAACTGAGATTTATTTTAGCTATAATTCAAAACTGGTATTCATAAATGGCACTTGTTTTTCTAAGTTTTTCTTAAGTTTTTCTTAAAAAAAATAAAATCATGAACAAATCTTAAATATTGGTATTCATATACAGATTTTGAGGAAAATATAAGCTATTTGTAAGAAAGCAAGGAATAGTTGAGATACCTTTTAAGATCACTTAAATAATATTAATTTATGTAAAATTATTATTATTATATCTATTATTGAACATTACTATTGTTTTTATTGTTATCATAAATAATCTATTTGATTTTAACTGCTAATTGTTAAAATAATTTTATTAATTTTTGTGTAACAGTTTAATACGTTATGCTAATATACTAATTAAATGTTAAAACATTAATGTTGAAAATATTCAGTTTTTAATTATATTAATTATTCAATTATTTATATGTTATTGTTTGTTCAACGTTTAAAATGCGTAATATCTGGACAATCAATTTATCAGAGAACATTATTTATAAAAATATTGAAATTATAAAATCTAAGAATAATTATTGAAAACCTACCCTAACATAACATAAGAAAGCCTTTGATTTAGATTTTGATATAATTTATTATAATTAGATATTAAAATATGTGTATTAGCAATGGCGTAAAAATCGGCTGAACAAAATGGGCGAATGCACAGCCAAAAGCGGGCCTTAAAATATCATTAACTATTTGTAATAATCGCATTATACTGGAACACAAATGAAAATATTTTTACATATTTATTAGTTATTGAAGTAGTTTGTTTCAGTTGAATAGTTATTTTAAAATCTCTGGTTTAATTACAAATAATTAACATTATTATTACAACTCAATTTTTTTCCTCATATAAGAGACCCATTTTAGTTAATACTTATGGGGCATTTTTATTATTTATTTAGGCTACTGAATAGGTATAAACTATAATAAGTAATAAATAAACCGTTAATAATAACAGAATAAAATAAACAATTTTAAACATACAAAATATCATAGTTAATATGTGATAACAATGTCAATAATAATGTTAAAACCATGGAAAGATAAAGAGTTGTCAATTAAAAATTGATAAAATAAATCTTCGATTAAAATCCTAGTACTATTAATGAATATCAATTATTAGTATTTGCTTAAATTTTTCTTGGGCAAGTTATATTTTTAATAAATATTTAGGGCTCAATAAAAATGTATCTATAACTGTTTGTCACGCTACGATAAAAGAAAAATGATCAGGGCAGTTGAAACCATTGAAAAAAATATTTTGTCCCATTTTTCTCTAGACCAGCTCTCGTTTAATTACTAAAATGGTTAAACAACTTTCACTATCTAATAATTGTAATGTGTGTGTATGATATTTATCTAGAAAACCAAATAGAAATTTTAATAATTAAATAATTCAATTAATTGACAAATATATAATAAAATAAGAATATTCAACACTCTTCACATCGAATTTTCAACTCTATCCCATGTACTTCGAATTAACATTAGTTTACTGTATATGTTTACGTTTCTTAAATAAATCATTGGACAAAATGTTAAGAGTTCCAGGGTTACGGTTTTCTGGAATACACCTAGTAGGTAGCTGCAACAGCTAGCTATAGTTTTTGTCCCCCGATGTTACGATAATTTATTGAAGTCTGCTCGGAACTTGACTTATCAATCCGATGTGCAATTTAAAAGAATCTCTTCGTGCCGTAACTCCAAAAATAATTATTGTAAACATTACCAACGAAAAAATTTAAAAATTTAAAAACGATGGAAGCATTAGTCGTCCAAATCAGCGAACAATCTAAAATATACTTGTACCTTTGTCGCGTAGTGAAATTGTATAGGGTCAACACTATATACACACCACTTGCAGTACGATACATTATACTAGAGTGGCAACAATCAAAGCGTTGGTTCGTGCTTATTTTATGAACAATTTTATCCTACTCAAAATCGTCTGTGTATTGTTAAGCTTTAGAGTGAAATACTTAAACGTAATTAGGTAGTATAACATGTGTTACCTATGTGCATAGCAAAGACAAAAGAAAAGTAGAAATTACGTTTAAATAAAAAAAATACCAAGTGAACATTTTTTTATGATACTCAGTGAAACAATTGAAATGTTGATTTTTCAAACACGAATTTTCTACTGTTTATACATACATACATACATATATATATATATATATATAATTGTCTGATATTTATACAGAATTAATTTAAGATTAAAGATCGTGTAGTAATATATTTATTACGGATATGAATATACCTTTGTATTCGGTTATTTGATATTTGAATCACAACACTTATTTTTTTAACATTCACGAATAGTTTATATCAAATTTCAACTATACGGCTCACTTGTCAAGTTTTGAGAGAATTATAATAATAACGAAATTAAAGTTTTTTGAATTTATAAAAAAAAAATAATTAATTGATAATTTGAATGCAAAACATAAAGTTAGTAAGTGCAACCAACATTTTTCAATAAATAAAATATAATTCATATTTCAAATGAGGAATATATATATTTTTCTTTGATACAATGTCGATATTATTTTCATTATATCATTTTAATTTCAATAAAAAACTTATAAAATAGCTTTAGTGTTTTTTTTTTTAAATATTTTTTTAATAAATTCAAAATATTGGATCAGGTTATCGAGAAATCATCAATGCTGCAAAACATTAAAACTTTTTGCCAAATCGAAAACAAACATTTGATAAATAAAACAATGTTGGTTCGCAGAAAATAACACTTATAAAGAATTTCATAATCGGGCAGCAATAAATAATTTAAAATCGGGATAGAAAACCTAAACATTTTAATAAAATTTGTATTGATTTGTTATTAGAATTGCCTATACGTAACCCCTTAATAAATGGTGTTGATAAAAGTTATCCTAATATAATTGTATTTAACTAATATAATATATCCGAAAGAATATCACTAATCCTAATGTTTAATAATAATACATCGCGATACACTTTTTTTCTTAACAGCCGAAACGTTTATGATTTGGGATATATATCGAGCTACTGAACATCTAGTTCCTGATTAGGAAACGCAACACAACGTACTCGAATAATAATTGCAGTGGCGTCGAGGTATCCGAAGGGAATCGGGAAAAAGAGGTCGTTCGGATTACTTTCGGATGACTTTGTTAGAAATTGTCTAGCAATTTAAACTTTATGTTTTCATTAATTTGTGTATACAATTTTCGAGTACAATAAATATAGAGTGAATGTGTCAAAAAAATTAAAAATTGTTTTATTTCTGATTTATGTTCTGTGCCAAAGGCAATAATCCTGTATGAGTTCCAAGTGAAAATCATATTTATTACTAGTTAAAAATCGCATTCATAGATGGCATCCGTTCTATGTGGCATGCCTATTGTCACATGTGCGTTCCAAGTGCCATGCGGGAATTCAATTATTTTATGATAAAAATAATGTAATAATATAATCTGTTATCATTATTCAAAATAACTAATACTGATGTTATTGTAACCGTTGCATTTTGTTTTCAAATTACATTAATTATTACCAGGGCTCGGAAGTTGTGGCAAATGCATATTTTTTTTTGGTTTGTCCTAGAACACCCAAAGTAAAATACAAATATGTTTCACACTTATCTGATGTCATACACGAAATTTTATTTTGCCATTTTTTGCATATTTATGATTTTTATTGCTATTTTGCCATTTTAAGGTTTTTAGTGCTATTTTTGGGTATATTATCAGATCATTTGGAAAATAACCACATTTAGTTGAAAATAATGATTTTATTTGGTTATATTTTTAAAAATATTCAAATTATTAGAAATAAAGCGAATAATATTTCATGTTTTTACCGTTCTACAATTCATCGACGGTCCGATGTATTAATAGTTCGTGACGTCAGTGTTATTCCCTTATACTATGATATACTATCAAATAACCGCAGGTCTTTCCAATTCGAAAATTTACAAAAACATCAGGGTAAATATATGAATTAATTTAATTATAAGCACACATAATTAAATAATTTAACATGTTTGTTAACAGTTTTAATTCAACCAGTCTAGCCAGACCCTGAACCGTCAATGAACATAAATATTATTAATAACATTTAATTTTTTTTTGTAATAAATTTCTAATTATAATTTTTTCAAGTTAAATGCATATTTTTTGATTTTTCGTGATATTTATGTCGCATATTTTGGAGTTTTTTAGTGCTTATTAAGGAGCTAAAAATTACCATTTTTAGTGCCACAACTTCCGAGCCCTGATTATTACCAATATTATGGAGACTGAAATTTTTATTTTGTTTGTTATTTTATTTTTCATTATGTGATACTTAAAAAGGTAATGTTGTTTTTTAATTTTCAATTAACTTATGAAGAAAATATGTTTATTTTACGTTAAAATTTTAATTTTGTTATATTTACATAATAAAGAATAATTCTCTGTTATTTCCAATAAAATATTGTTACTTGAAATAATAATCACAATAATCACACCATTTGGCACTTGGAACTGTCATTAGCAAATGTTTAATTTTAAATAATATAAGATGACAATTATAATAATGTAACCTAACTATTCTATACATTTTGTTTAAATATATAACTTACATTTTAGATTCTGAACGGAGTGATGGAATCTATTGGTTTTACAATGATGTGTGTTTTTTTTTATTTTTTTTATTTATTTATTTTTATTTTTTTATTTTTTTTTGTGCCTGACGACACCTTTTTTGGCAGTAAAAATGATTCGATTTGCTTATGTAGCAACTTTTCTGAAAGGAAAGTGAATCTAGTTGGTACTTTGGTAATTTTCAATATTTTTTTAATGCGACGCAAAAAACCCTAAAAAAATGAGGGAAAAACGGGAGTTTTTACGCAAAACCAGTTTTCGACATACTCAAATTTTTTATTTTGCTATAACTCAAAAACTAATCTATGTAAATACTTGACATTTTCACCAAATGTTAAGATTAGCGTTCTCTATACACCGTTAAATTTTTAAAGTATTTTGACTTTTATTAAGCTATTTATAGACAATTGAAATTTTCAATTTTTTTAAGTATTTTTTTTTTAAATAACGATAAAAATTTTTTGGCTACCCAGAAAATCTTGAAAATTTAATACAAGGTTTCTTATAAGTTGTTTCTTAACTGATAAAAAAAAATCTAAAATCGTAAGTCACAATTTTTTTTTATAAGTGCTCAAAGTTCCAATTTATACGAAATATGTAAAAATCACGATAATTTGCAAGTTATTTTGTAGATAAAAATTCATAAAATTTTTTTTGTTCATACTTAAGGTTCAAAATTTTCACACTAGGTTATCTATAAGCTACTCTTCAAAAATCTTTAAAAAAATTTCTACCGGACTTAAAGGAAAAAATTTTATGACTGTTTGAAATTTAAATATTTACGAAATTGCATAAAATAACGATTTTAAATATTTGTTATAATTCAAAAAGTATAAGTCGCAGATTTTTGAAATTTCTACTAGCTGTTAAGATTGGTATTTCCTTTATGTCATATTTTTTTCAAAATATTATATTGATTTTTAAGCCACTTATAGGCATTTAAAATATTCGATTTTTTTACATTTTATTTTTATAATCGGTGATAAAAAAAATTTGGCTTCTACAAAATACTTGAAAATTTAATAGAAGATTTTCACAGAAGTAGTTCTTAATGTCATTAAAAAATAATTAAAATCCATAAGCACAATTTTTTTTTATAAGCCTTTGAACAGCGAATATTGACATAAAATTACATGTAAAATATAATATAATATTCTAGACTGACAAATGATATCGGTTTTTTTTAAAATGCTCTAACTCAAAAATGAAAAACCGCAACAACTTGAAATTTTCACCAAATCTTTATATTGACTTTTTCTATACATGGTTAAGATTTCAAAGTATTTTGACATATTTTGACTTATTTATAGACAATTTAAATTTTCGGTTTTTCTAAATTTTTCGTTTAAAAATAAAATATACTTATTACAATATTTATAAATAACATTGTATTATATTCTAGACAAACATATCATCTCCGTTCAGAATCGTTTTTCGTATACAATGATACCTATCATTGAATTCAAATTTAACAAATCCATTATAATGACTTATCCTATGAAGAGTCGCACTTCACCCCCATGTGTACAGCAGAGCGAGGCCCATCCGGTTCTTTTTACACATAACTATTATGTTATATTGAATATTATATTGTTTTTTGTGAAATTTATTTTTAAGCACATAAAACGTTTGATACATTCACTCTACAAATATAATAATTGATTACTTTATTTCTTTTAAATTAATCAAAATTGTTATTGTTATTTCGAATTGTTAGCGACGCACACGTGTGATTTGCATTCGTAATAATCGTTATGATTATTATTTTATTGGTCTACCATAAATAGTACAGTAATAGATCGGTGACGAAGTATACTCGAAGCCGTACGGATTAGTCTGTGTTCGGATTACCGCGACGCTACTGTATTTAGGGCAAAAAGTACCTATTAACCTCGATCATATCATGTAGGGGTGCGGGGCGCTTGTTCACTTTCAACACTTCCAAAGTGATGGCTGGCGAATTCGTAAAATGCTCGGTAAGAAAAATAATCAACATTTCAACGTGACACAGTATCATACCATTACTGTGGCGGCGAAACCGAAAACAAAATACTAAAGCATTTCGACTTCACACGGCGTCGTAAGTATTTCTTTTGAACAACCCAAATATGTCGAAAATGAAAACTTCGAGCTCGGCACCCGCAGTGTGCACATAATTTCCCAACGGGCCGAGACAAACGATTTATCAGGGACGGGACGAATGTCGTCATACACAGTTTTACAACGTTCTCGATACGAATCCGCGTAACACTTTACGCTCGAACCCGTTGTCTAGTCTTACCTTTTTATCGCTGCTGTAAAGGGAATTCGGTCGCCTCCGTCTTACAGGCGCGTTATTATTTATTTCAACAGTCATGTGTAATTACGCACTCCGTGCTCCTAACGATACGACTAAAGTGCTTAAACAACGATGAATGCGCGTCTCTCGGTTCTGATGCGAACAATTGTTTGACGACAGGTAATACTACGACACTAAGTTTGTTTTTTTTTTATTATAAACGTCACGTAGGTTTTTTTTTTAACGAAAATATTTCAAAACGTTTTTTCAACGAAAAATATATATAGAAAAAAAAACCAATTATGTTGTTCCTGACATCACGGTGTTATTGTTAACGTGACCGTTGAGCAGGCATTCGGGAAAAACGGTACAGCGGACGTCCGCGGGATCCCCTGAGACGATTACTCGGCTAGATTGCACACGGATTGGCCAGGGGCGGGAAATATTTCATGACGTTCGCCTACCGTCTCGCGGTAAGAGTTAAAAACACAACGGTCTGGACACGAACTCGATTGCGAATAGTCCGAACGAATGGAAAATCGAATCGGTCGAGTGTGCAAGACTCGCGGACGACCGATTTCGACGCCGTGTCCCCTGACGGTTTTTCTTTTCTCCCCGCGCCGTCGGACGCACGCGAGCCCCGGCCTAGGAGTTCGTGTGCGGTACCTGCGACCGCGCATAGGCTTACCTGATTTATGTCGGTGCGGCGGTCCGGGCGCCGAGACGTACCTCTTGCTCTCTTCGGTTCCGGTGTCCCGCGTAAACGTCTCTTCACCGCCGTCGCCGCTTCGGCGCTGGGCCATTCGACGGGAACGCGAACGCGAACGCGATCACGTTACGGTCGGTCGTACGACACGTTCGCGTTACGGGACGTTTCGACGGCGCTCGCGGGGTTCGCGACGTTTCAACAGCGAAGCTTACTAATTATTAATTTGGTTATTCATTCGTTCATTTATTTATTTTTTCTACAGTGCTGTTAAAACGAAGCGATTACGACGGCGTTTTAACATTTATCGCTACGAACTTTACGTCGTGGGTCACCGTCGTGACGGTTTGTCAATGTTATCGTCGGCGGTTCGAGTTATGTTTACAACGACAATGAGATACAAGTAAGTTACGACGTTAATCACGCCAAGATTTACCAGCGACGGTAATCGAAAAGCCGCAACGGTTAAATGCAATTTAATTAAATCGATAAGAACCGAAGAAAATTAATAGTTGAAGTTTACCGTTCGAACGAGAACAATGAAAGCAATACCGCACGTCATATTAAACGTTTACAAAACGTGAAATGTAATTTTGATTTTTTAAACAGTGTTAGTTAGCGCGTGCGAATTAATTTACTCGTATAGAAACGTTTTCATATGATTTTCAACTGTATCGCGTGATAACATACGACTAATCGTCGAACGAATATTGTCAACAGTGCCAACACGTTCATCATATGCTCATAATGAACAAATAATGAAATTGTGCACAACATTTTACATTTTTACACGCACACCAATAGAAACCGTTTGTTCTACAAATATTTTTTTAATTATAATATTATCTGCGGAATATTTTTTTTTTTTTATACAAAAAAACCGACGCACCGAATCGGTAATGTAAAAGTCTTGGATTCCGGGTGCGCGTGAAAAAATGTAAAATTATGACGATATCATTAAAATCTCGTGTGGTCAGCATTTCGATCGGTTACAGCAACGGACGAATCGTCTTGAGTTTACGTCCGAGTATTCTCTACTTACTTCACGTTGAATCCTCAGGCATTTCTACGAGTTTTTTTTTTTGCGTTGATTATCGGACGTGTGATGTTAATAATGTGTTTTATGATATTCAATTACTAATGAATTATTAGATCGTCGTAATATAAATTAACCGTTTCGTCTAAACGTTAAAAATATGAAAACAATTAAAAATATAGGAGCGTTTTAGTTTTGTTGTAAGAAAATAAAACGGCAAGTGGTCGACGTCGAGTTCTCGGAAATCGGAAGTTGTTTTCGCGATGGGGTCGAGTATGTTCTACATAACATCGGGTAAGTTTCCGTAAGTATAACCCATTTCAGTTACGAGAGACAGTGGGCAAAAGTTCCATTTCAGGCCTCTTTCCAAGAACTTGACGACACTTAAAATAATTATGCAAAAATGCCGTTCGTGTAAGAGTTCAACAATAATTAATCACCTTGAAGAATTTAATTATTGTGAAGAATTAGCGTATTCTATTTAAAATCATCCGTGGTTAATTTGATGTTAACGCAGAAAAAGTAAAACAGAGACTCAACGAAATCAGAAATTATAACTATAACTTTTCATTATAAACTCGTAACTCAATGCCTATCAGCTGTGTACTGTGATCAGTTTGTTTACGCATTTTCCGTTCGTTCGATCACAAATGCAATAACAGCGATATTACCACTGGGTCCGTGTTAACGATATTATCTCATTATGACTCCAGTGTAGTAGTAAGTACGGAAAAATCCTTACCAGTTTGGAATTGAGCCATAGTTTTGATTCTTTCGTTATATCTAGGAGCAGAGGGGGTGGTTCATCTATATCTCTATTGTTCCGGCAATCGATTTTAATAAAGCTGTGAAAAATATTACAAAAATTATATTATATTCTGATTAATAAATACAAAAGATTTTTTTTAGTTGATAAAAATATATTATTTGATCTAAGAAACATTAATCTCCTCTCCCCATTTTAAATACAACTTGTAAGAGAACAAAGCCAACGAGTTAATGCCTCGATCACGACGTTTTATTCAACAAAACTCATTGAACCGTCTAGGGAAGAGCATGATAAAATTAATACGATGCTTTTAAACAGTTTGAAGTCAAATAAAACTTTTCAAGTTTGAAACGGGACAAACACTTAAATAATTAAAGTATTTCGTTTCCAACATTATTCAGTTGCACCTATCTGTTCTCGAACCTTTGTGACCTCGAAAGCACTCTCAAAAACAAGGAATATGGTGATCAATCCATATCAACTATCACTCCTCAACTATTTTTCTTTCCCTTTTCTTTTATTTCAGGTTAATTACACAATAAAAATCAATATTTGATGTAACCAATATTGATGTAACGTGCATACATTTATAACACTACAGAACGTACGATTAATAACACTATGTTGCCTATGTAGAAAGCCTTGAATTACAAATCTTGTTTCAATGGTAACATTTTAAACCACAGTGTAATTTCATCAGATGTACATATTTTTTGAACACTCATTTTTCATCACGACCTCCGCAGCACCACTTTACGTTATTGTTATCGATAAAAATTCTGAACGACAATATTTCATTTTTATAATTTTCGGCAAACCATTCCATAAAATCAATCCGAAATACCGATCGTAGACCAAACGGAAATCTTTGTGCAAGGTTTGTTTGCATTTTAATGGTGAACCAATTGTAATGCGGAAGGAGCCGTAAACCATCAATGACGGTAGAGATATTTGAAACACTAGATAAACAGCGAAACATATTTTTCGGGACATCGGGGAACGATATCCGAACAACTTGGCCCGTTCGGTGCAAATCGGTCGTATCGTAGCTATTCAAACGTATTGATTACGGCAAATCATTACTGTTGATCGATCAGACTGCGCGGTCGTAAAGCGACGGCATCTCGCGATCGTTTTTCCCGCAAACCGCTCGGGGCGCACCGTTGTCGTTATTATCATTGGCGTGCGCAGTTTTTCTCTAAAAAACAACAAAAATCATGAAACATTTGGTCTTCGAATCGATGTTATACGATGATGCAGGGGTTGGCGGTAGTCTTTCGCGTACCCCGGGTTTGCGCTCGTGGTCAATCATTATTATGTGCTCACTCGTGTTTCCTAACGCGTTTTCAACGTCACGCGAATACCGTTCTCGTCCTGTCCGTAACACTTTTCCGTCGCCGCACGCGCGCACCGCGTAGTTACGTTTTGCGTGCGCTTCTTGTTCGACACACGCACGGCCGGTCGCGCGTAACTTTCTACTCTGTGCGTGGCACACAGCCGCCACACGGCGATGCGATGTACAACAACACGACACGGACAGGACGCAATGGGGCCGGCGCGACGCGGACGCGCGTCCGACGTTCTGTTTCGGTCGCGAGCCCGGACGACGTTCGTGCGCGGTACGTTCGGTCGGTTGCCGATTAGTCGGGGTCGCGGGCAACAGGTTACCGGGGCGCAGGGCGAGAGCGTTCGTCGAAAACCGCCGGTTCGTTGACCGGGGGCGAGCGGTGTAAGTGACTTTTCGCACGCGTAGAAATGAAACGCGACCGAACGACGCACGGTACGGCAGTCCGGCCGCGTAGTCCGTCGCGGGCCGTTGGTACCGTTTTCACGTCGGTTAGGTTTCCCGTTTCGCGGTGCGCTCCGCGCAAACTGCAACGTCACCACGTGCAGTAGTTTTTCACTAGCGCAAAACAATGGCATCGTCGTACGCGATTTGGATCGGTGCGTCACCGCGTAATGTCGTCCGATAATCGGCAACGCTCCTGTTGTACAACCGGGGACACGATCGATCGGCACTACCGTCGCGTGTCGAACGACCGTTTACAAACGTGTGAAGCAAATTCACTGGGCGCCGATGGAATAACAAACGAGTTTACGGACGGGCCGCACGAAAATCGCGGAGTTGGACTTTGAACTTGTACCGACTGAATGCTTTCACGGCCAACTTTCTTCGGCGACTATCGTGACGGCGGAGAGGGGAAACGAGAACGTTTTCTAATGCCGTTTACGTAAAAAAAAAAATAAATAAAACTATTAAATGTAACATCTGGGCGGCGGGTATGTAATACGCGTGTAAACTCGTTGAAAAATCGGACAGTGTAAGACTCGGGTCGACGACCCGGTAGTCGACGATCTAGTCCGCGAAATCCGCGACCGCCACCGCCGCCGCCGTCGTCCTTCCGACCGGACCGCGACGCATATCGTATTACCGTGTGTTACGTGCACGCACCCGTACGACCTGCACTCGGCGTGACGTTAATGCTAAAACCATTGATTTCATAACGCAAGGCACAACGATCAACTACACTTGGTATGCTCTAAAAACAATGTTCAAACTGAACGCGTTCCGTGGACAACGTTCGGTCGCACGTGAGACGATAATACGCCGATGATCGCGGTTGCAATAACTTTCGTTAAACGGGGTAGGGGTAGATGGTTAGGTCATCGAGTTGTTATTGTATCGAACGTATAGTTCGTTCCGTGACCCAGCAACGAAACTTTTGTTTTGAAAGTCCAGAACTTTTTCGATTCTCCGACAATTTTTTAACATTTTTAATGGGGTTTTTATTATGTTCTACATCAGACATCGAACGCTCGAAGCAATGACCTATCAAATAATCATAGAAATGTCGTGTATAGGAAACTTCCGATTTTTCTAGTGATCCCTTGTGGACATTATGTGTCGAATAGTTCGGTAATAAAACGAAACGCGTATACTGTGGATATATATCATGTTTTCAAGCTCAGCACTATCCGAACACTCGACCCGCGGCGAGGTTGAAATAATAAGTTGTAGTAAAAATAATGATGACCTAGTCTCGCGTATCGGGTACACGATTTTTTCGACGTTTTTCTCTCACATGAATGCGATCGTTTCGTACCTAACCCCGGAGCAGAACGATCGGCGCTCGAAAAAAAGGTTCGAATCCTTCCCCTTCCACCCGCCGTCCAAGTATTCCTTTGGATAGCTGTACGAAAAACCAATATAATAATATCCAAATGCGCAATGCTCCGGACGCGGAAACGTAGCGATGGAACGATCAATGGGCATCGATCTGTCATAATATTTTAATGCATCGATGGGTTTCGCGCGAATATCAACACGTCGGTGACGATTCGGCGCGACGCGTTTTCCGTCCGTTTTTATTTATTTATCGTTGTTTTTTTCTCTCCCCCGAAACGAGGTCAAACCGCTCCGTTCGAAGAGCTGAGAGAAAGACGGTCAACGACCTTAACCGGGATATGACGTGAACGGCGACGACGGGTTCATGAAACTATTATAGCCGTCACCGAAGAGTGTACGTATCGTAATACTTTCACCGTACTAGGAGAAATTTCTTTCTTTTTTCGCCAACATTTTTTAACATCATCATTATTATTATTATTATTATTATTTATCTTACGCTCGCGCGTTACACTTTTACGTGATCGCCGGGGGTACGGTAATAATATATAATAATGTGTGGGCACCGCCACGGAATACGACAAGGCGCGCGCCGAACACGCTTGTTATTATTATTGTTATTATTTTTATTATTATATCTGTGTACCGCGAGAATAGGTCATTGGACGAGGATATTTTAATACAATAACATCAACAATGTAGTTATTCAAATTGCTTCCTCGTCAACTGTTAGCTTTTACTGTTCTCTCTCTCTCTCTCTCTTTCAAGTCTCTTTAGTAGCGACTAACGTGTCTCATTTTTAATCAGCTATGCTACCTCCGAGCTAGTTGATGATGATCATTTTTAACCATTTAACATACACCCTTCCCGTCGAATCCTCAAAATCCGTGAAAGCGTTAAAGTCGTCTTTATCAACATCACTGTTAGGGGAGGGGTTAAAGGAGCGTGATTGATTTCGCAGGGCATTAAACGAACCGCTATGTGATGGATATTGCACACTCGACGAGTATCCTGAGAGCGTGAAGATATTTTTTATCAACTGAGTCTACGTTTAAAGAAAATTTAACATTCACAACACCAGCGGAAAACGTGTCACTTGTGGTTTTCTCATAGAACATCGAAAACCAAGTTTACAAGTTTTTCGATTCACAACGGTCAATTTGAAAAGGACAACCTGCTCGGCTCGGTTTATCTTCCATTTGTAGGTCACCAACACTAACTCAATGTTATAAAAAAGGAAGTATTGATGTAGCACGAATAAATTCAATTTTTGGCTCCTCCGGCGACCGATCTACAGACGACAAATTACCGACTCTGTTCATAAAATGTTTAACCACACGTACTTGCAATCATATCTCACAAGGGTTTTCTCGTACAACTCGTTGGTTCTTCATTCATCACGCGCAATGGTCTCGAAACGAATCAACAATACAGCCGTAGTGCAATTCAATACAGTAAACACAATAAAATAATGTACAGGCAAGACCGAAATACTATCTCATAACATGATTATAATTCGACATAATGGACCAATAAAATCGTATAGAATCTCCGTGCGATCTCGCATTGACGTGTAATAGCGTTGATAAAAAATACGACACGAATGAATTCGTCATTTATGGGCGGTCAGGTCAGGTTCACTGCCGCGGTAATTACAGGTTCGTGCAATCGTGACACACGTGCCATGGCATACAAAACCTCTAGAGTTCAATATGATGTTTTTATACTGAATTTCAAATTTCAAATAAAAATCGGTACAGTAGATCGACCAATAAAGTATCGGTGAGTTTGGTGGACGGTGATAATGCAACAGCGTGATCGTCATAGATCGTGATTAGGTCATTAATTATGTAGATCGTTCGTCTACATTATGTCGGCGGATCGATAAACCCAATAATGGTTGCGTTAGAACGGTCATGCCCTATAAATTAAATATCATGCAAATCCTCAAATTTTATGGCGACCAATATGAAACCCTCTATCGGATAAACACGATTTTCGGCACCTTGTCTCATCGCGTGAACCCAGAAACACCAAAGCTATTCCTGCGGACATGAGTAATTAATACTTAAATTCATTGATTCTACTCACGGGTGATAGGTACCCTATGTAAAGTGCTTAAGACGCTTTCTGTGATTCTATCGAGTATAGTTTGAGAACCGCTGTTTCGTATTACGCACATAACTATGCGGATGTCACTGTATCGTAATGATGAGATCACCTCTGACACGAACTCGTTTGCAAACCCTTCCTTTCTGTTCACTCGCTATGAGAACCAGTTCAATAGTTTTGTTGAATATTTAAGCTACTTTTAACACTAATATTGTCTTATGATATCACAGCAGATATCCACTAAAAAATGCAAAAATATAATCATAATTTACGCGGTACTATATTTAAAACGTATACGAAATTACATAAAAACTAAATTGTCATAATCCTAGTAAATGTTTTCTCTTACTTCATTCTTTTTTCTTTTAGTTAATAGAAAATAAAAATAGTTATCTAAAAACTTAACTATGGTACTCGTCAATATTAAATCAACAAACCTTAATATCCGTAAAAAGTAAGGCCACATGTTTAATGTTGAACTAGGTCCAGTGGTCTATTTGTTTATCCATGTCTGCTGTACCGATTGACAAGTAGTCTACATCTGACCTACATAACAATAGAAAACGATAATATTATTATAAATTTTATCACCTGGTCAAATATTAATGAGATATATATATATATATGTGTAAATTATCCGTGGTGATTTGACCTGCTCAATTTAGAACGCATCGAGATTGAATGACACGCGGGAAAATATAAATAATTATCGCATTACGCCCGACAAAAATATTCGGGCGGCCACCCACCGGAGGTAACTTTACACGTGTTGTACATACGTATGCTTATTTGTGTGCGTGTGAGTGCGCGTGTGTGTACGAGTGGTCCAAGTCGAATAATTGAGGCTCTAATGTCAAATACATAATATAGTAATTCGATCTGAACCGTTCGCAAACGTACACGTACATACACTAACACACTTGCGATATATATATATATGTATGTATATGTTATATATGTTACGGGTAGAGTTCGAAAATGGGTAGTACCTATGCACATTACCCGGGTAAAGTACATGTTATCCATGTGAATAGTATAATGTGTACATTTTCCATTTTAAATATGTGTAATTTGTACATTATCCAGTTTGCTATGGATAAATTATGAAGTAGAAAACAAAACTAAATCATATTCATCCGAAAGCAATTTATTTATTAAGTAAATTAGCCGCTGTTAAATTATTATTTTACATAGAAATAAATTTTAAAAATGAAATATAGTTATTTATCGGAACAGATCAAATCCGAGTGACATTTTGAGTTGCAAAATATTCCCCCAGATTTAAATTTATTTGTACATTTACTTTTACATAAACATTTTTCAAACCCATGATCATTGAAAAGGTATTGTTCATTAGTTATTTTACACAAAAAATTGTTTGTAGCCGATACTTCTTAAGTATATATTAATGGTTTATTGTGATTTATTCGTTATTTTTTCAGTTCATTTTACGTTTGTAATTTCGGATAATATGTTATAATTTAATTCCGAATTCTCATTATTTCCATTAATTTATTTACTAAAACTCTCATAAAATTTCACTTTTTAAAGAGACGTTCTTATAAATTAAATAATCAAACTTTAATAAGCCAAACGAGTGAACTCAAAAAACCGATAGCACAGTACCGAAATTGAAAATTGTTTTACAACGTGCACACGTTTAATCAAAATGTGCAAATGATATTTTATCGTATTTTATTTTACCAAAACACTTTATCAGGTCAAAAATAGATAATGTACAAAATAAACATTTCACAAATAATATTTTTACTTTATCTAACAGGCATGGGTATTGTTCACAATATCCTGGTAATGTGTACATTACTTTATTTTTGTTATTTATCCGTAACATATGAATTGTGCCGGTTCGTTGCGAACCGATCGACTGCGCGCGTTTCTCGAAGACTTCGCGACGTGCTTTGACAGCAACCCGAAAAGGGCATATTATTAATGAATATGTTTTTCAACTGAATATCGTTACCGAATGCTTTTGGATACTTTGCGAATTGCGCCGCGTGTCGTATTATTTGTGTGCGATTATCGCGCGGTGTTGCGAAGACTTGAAAAGCGCGTTCCGGATGACAATAAATGTACGTGTTAACGCACGAACGAGTTGTCGCGCGCGCGGTAACAAACGATCTCGAGATAAACGGCATAATGAATTCGAAAGCTAATTTTGGTTCATTTGTTCTCGATCATACTACAATATTGTTTGGGAATTTGATTTGAACCTCGTTTCGTTCCACCGAAACCATATACCTATAATTGACATCCGGGCTTACCGCGGAGCGAACGTCAACACGTTTATTGTAAACCGTAATGTTACACGAAATGATCTGAAATAATCCAGAAGGCGCGCAATCGACATTATTACTGGAGTTAGAACATCGAGTTCGCTTGACTTGAACCCAAATCATTTATGATTATTTTTTACAGACAATCACCGCGGTAGGAAGGTACACGCGTTAAGTAAATAGAAAAACATAAATTTATCGTTAATGTATTCGGACATTCACATTAACAGTAACTGTTATAAAATCGGATAAAAAGCAATCACGTATTACCTCTGGACACCTCTGTTTATTCGAAATATTTAAACTACAATGGATGATGCGAAATCGATGCATGCGTCAAGTATTAGTTTCAAGATTGTCGAAGAGAATGATGAATCATTCGACTAGCCACACTTTTTCACACGTAGGTTTTCCTCGCGTTTGGTTAAATTTGTTGAGTATATGTACAATAATAATACGTTGTGTAATGGGGCTTCGATTAGTAGTTCGGTGTTCGTGCAATGAGAATTTAAGATTTCCTACGGAACGAATTTACAAACGTCTTTTAATCGTTAAAAAATGTCATTTTTTTTTTTCATTTTTTTTTTTTATAAAATGCAATTATTTAAAATAAAAAATGTGATTCTTATGACAGCAAGTTTCGTTGTACATTATAATATATATATATATATTGCGAATTCTCTGAGAAGCAAAAATGCAAAATGTCTACAGCCAATGAGGTCTGTTCAATATAAAAATATACTCATAAATAACGATACTAGTTACTTACAGTACAGCTTTATTTTGTATTATACTTAATATTAAATATTAAGTATGTATAATAATATATAATAATATAAATTTTATATCCGTATTTAAACAAATCAGGATTTATAACGAGATAAATCATTTTCAAACTTTTCGCAAACCTTCAAACCACTATGGCCGTAAATCAAAAATACGAAAACGTTGTGATATACGAATGAACCATATTATTTTCGAAAGATTAATTATTTTTATCGTTCTACATAAACACAATCACGTCAGATATAACTAATACAGTTATACTTACTATTGGTACTTTTCTCAGTTTAGTGGTAATTTATTTGTCTGCATTGTGGATAATGACATCTAAAAAGAAAAAAAAAAATATTCACAAATATTATACATGTAAAAAAATATTTTAAACAGTTCAATATTAATGACACGAATAGTTTTACACATTAAAATCAAATATTGTCCATGCTCAAGTATAGTCCGTAAAAATTAAACCATATATTATAACAGTACTAATTTAATAACGTATAGTGAGTTCATGTATATTTCATTCAGCGAGTAGAGTTCATTGGAACAATAATTACGATACAGATGGTGTAATTTGTATTCGTATACGAATAAGTTCGAACAAACCTTAATTATTACCTAGAAACATATAACATTTAAGGCGTTTTATATAGGCAAAATCACTTGTAAATCACGTTTATTCTACACACGATTGCAATTTAAATGCAGTAATACACTATTGTTAAATTCTACAACCAAATACGGTATTCGATCAATTCATGAAATTCAATAATGTTATTGGAAGACACCGTGATGTTAAATACGTAACATCTTTAAATGGATCGATGATTGCAGAAACGTCAGTAGTCAATTCTTGAACAACTTTTGGATGATTGATTAAAACTGTATGATATAAATAATTTTGAAAAAAAAATTAATTTAAGAATGAATACTTATTGAAACACATCATACTCTAAATAAAAATTTACAAATTTTTTCACTTAGCGCGTAGAAACCCATAACTAGTCTAATTTCTTACTAATATTTTAGTTTCATAAAATAAGTGACTCGTGACGTTTCTGCAATCATTGATTTAAATGAAATCAACAGTCTCATTTCAATTAATTATTATTAATTACCTATTGCAGGGAAATAACCCTCAACGATTCTTATTTTATTGTTTCCGACTGATAACGGAACGTAAATCTAATTGAAAATAATACTTTCCGTAATTTATACTATTTTTCTTAAGATAATTAATTATGTATTCTTTATAATTAACAAACGACAAACGAAGAAAAATGCAATACTTGTATATAATCTAATGCTAAACCAATACAATAATTATTTTTGTATCATAAAATGTTTAAGCTTGAGTTTATGCAATATGTTCGTATGAAAGATACTGATGAAAAAAATGTCATGAGAAATTTTTATTTTTATCTGGTAAAGAATAATCATACACCGTATATCAAAATCAAATCACCGGTTAACTACAACATATTAAACATTTTCCAAGAGCTGAGATTAAGATAATAAAAATAATTCGTCTACGAGTAAGATTCTGAATTTGAAGTATTTCAAAATTGAAAATTTCACTCTTCTTGAAATATTTCAATGAAAAATATTTTTTCTTCTTTTAAACGTGTTTGGTTATAGATGATTATAAATAATATATTGATTATACACAGAAAATATTGATAGTTAATAATTTAATATGTTTATGTTTATGTTTATCAAGTGTTACATTTTGATTTTGTTTTAATTGAATGGATCATTTGGAAAGGGGAATAAGTCTAATATTTTGACATATTCAGATTTTTACAGAATTCTTTATTAGTATCTAAACACAAAATTTTGTGCAAAAGCATAACATACTCACATGTTCATATAGAACAGTATACGTATCTTTATTTCATTTATTTCAAAAATAGAGAATATATCGGATATGTTAATAAATTTAATTCCTTTCCTGTAAAATTTTAATTTCTGGAGATGTATCCTTTTCCAAATAACTCATTCAATTAAGAAGAGGTTTTTTTTTATCTTTTTTATTAATTTGTTTTGATTATTATTAGTTGTTTATTTATTAAAATATAAATAATCAACACTTATTATATTTTTAATATTTAATAATTTAATATCAAAATCTAAGCCCTATTATTTTCAATTATTTCAATTGATATTTTTATTTTTTATTTTTCATTTAAATGTTAACTTCTGTATGTTAAATGTTTACTAACAAGAAAATACATTTCATGAAATTTTAAAACCCTATTTACGATAATCATATGACTATAAAATTATTAATTCATTTGATATTCGAAACTTAACGGGTTTTCTCGAGTGCACCGTATGTATATTTAAAATATTAATTTATTAGTATTTAAATCTTTCTTTAATTGGTTCTGCGCTAAACACTATTATCTCAACAATGTACGCAAACTCGCTTCCATGTCGGTGAGTTCTTTATTCTCACATACATTTACCAACGATATGATATAAACGCGTTTTTGTACGAAAGTTTTAAATTTTATTTAAATAAATCTCCGGATTAAATAATTTTAAAACCCAGGGTAATTATTACAAAACGTATACCATTATTATTTCGTAGAAGTACGGTTCGTAAAGCTCCCTCATTGGAGTACAAATCAAATTTAATCCTTATGATATACGTATGCAAATTCAAAACAGATTAGAAGAAACAAAAAAAAAAAATTATATTAACAACAATAAAATTATAATCTGGATACCTGAACGAACATACGGGAATAATCGGCAACGAAAGGGTAGATAAACAATTCAAACTAGCACTCCGGACTCACAACACGTGAACATTTTCACATACACGGATGAAAGAAAATAGATTAAACAAAAAACCATATCTTTCTGGCAAAACAAATGGGGTACCCGAACGAACAAATTAAACAAACTTAAACAAACAGCGAAAAGATGGAAACCCAAATATCAGTAGACAAACGAAAAAAAAAAAAAAACAAAACAAAACTAAATCGGATCTGATTTGGCTACACGAGACCGATACGACCACGCTCATAATCTAGCACTTGTTCGAGGAATGCAAAGAGAGTACGAAAAACAAAATGAGGAATTCGACGTCAGCCGTCTCTTTATCGGAACAAGTGTTAAATAATCGAAATGATTCGGAATCCTATTGGTAAACGATCGTATTTAAAGAAAAATAACATCTCGATGCGTCAGTCATTCCGGTGCGATAACAGCGATCTAAAAATTAAAGACGAAGGCTGAACGGCTGATGTCTGCAACGTTAATGCGTTTCTCGTGTATTGGGGTCGCGCCGGTCCGTGGGGCACACAAATGTTGAGAACGGTCGCGGCCGACACTATGTAGTACTGTACACAGTATATATGACAATATCATATATAATAATAATAATACTATATTTACAGTCTGTATATCATATACGTATAATATATGTACACGTACACGTCGTTTACGTGTCTATATTACAGTGGCTACAGTGCGATAACTCTCGTCGTACATTTTCGACGGCGACCTGCGCTATTGTACCGCGACGAGTCCGATATTTACAGCAGTTAAAGGAATTCCGACAGACAACAATTACTGAGCGAAGTACTCGATGTACACGTATCATTGATGTTAATCACGTTCCATTTTATTATTATTACTTAAGATCTATATTTTTTGATAAATCTACGGCGTAAATAAATATTTAAGTCAGTGCCTCGGTGGCGTCGAAGTCGATTTGTACAGGCGCGGCCGATCGTAGATTTAGTAATCATCGCCCAAGACAGGGGGAGTGGAGCGTGGGACTACTGCCCCTTCAATATACGTATGGAACTATCCCACCAGCCGCTACTGTGAACCAGATATTGACTTTGGTGGCCATTCGTGATGCAATAGTCATGTTTTACAGCACAGTCCTCTCGTTTGCCAACGTAATCAGAATCTATCGTTTTGAAACGCGAACGAATTCAGTCCGTCGGTATGCCACTAATAATAAAAATAACGTGAATGAACAACGAGTATAAAACTTGTATTGTCGACCGGTATGCGTACTGCGCTAAGAGGTGAACATTATTATTAACGCGATCGGCGAGAGGGCGAGGGCGACGGTTTTTTTCGACTTAATTCTTCTCATTTTTACGTACTATACTCATCTAACAACGTTTATGCGCAATTCCAGTGCGGTGTACGCGTTCAAAATCATTACCTCCACGAAGTGCGAGTCTTCATTCCCTCGTACTGGAAAGAATTGGACGTTGCATGCACGACTTTCTGAACACTCGATTCACAGGTTGAGCTGGACCTAACTGGGTCTAATCTTACCTAAACCCCCCTTCCAGTAACAACCCTAGGCTGCAAATTTAAAAAAAAAAAATTACATAGTCATCCCACACTATGCACCCCCCTAACTAATGAAATATTCAGATTCGTAGTGATTGAGTGTTAAGCGACACGTTGAAAAGTCCCGTCGCAGATCACAACAGTGACAAGTGTGACAGCAATATTTGCACGAAAACAGTTTAATCGAAAATTTTAGTTAAACTTAACTTAATTAAACTATATATCATAGGCCTATCCATTAATCTGTACATTATGTAGGGGTAGTCGTTGATTATATAATTGTTACACGCCGTTAAGATACGTTTTAATTGTTTACAATGATCTCAGATCGAAATAATCTATGCATAGTTGTAATCATTAACATTTTGATATAATATTGTGTTCTTGTGCAAACAAACAACATCTAGAACATAGACATTTATAATGATTTTATTGAAATTATAATAAGCTATTGTGTTAGTAACATTTTATCCTTTCGTTATGATTATTGTTACCATAATGTTTTCTCATTAAACAGATTTTTTGAAATTAGGAAATCAACGATTAATATAAAAAACTCGGAAGCCTCTAACAATAATGAATTTGAATATTTTTTAAATGTACTAATTTAACGACCACATCGGATTTTAAAATGGTGAAATACGTATATATATATATAACAATCAAACAATTATGAATAGATAAACAAACAGTTGTAAACTAAACAGTTAGTACACATTGGGTCAGCAATAACAAAGTTTGAAATAGTACAGTGAAATATTTTCATAATCAATCGACAGCATATTATAATTATATTTTCATACATTAAAATCATTAATAGTTAAAAGAAATGTATTTATAATGAAATTTAAAATAAATAAATTGGTAGGTATAATTTAAAGAGAAAATATTAATTTGCAATAAATAATTATAGGATTCCAATAAAATTAAAAAAAAATAAGATCTTTAAAATATAAAATTAATGAATTAAAATTAGCTTATGAATACCATTAAGTATTGTATTAAAGTCAAAAATATCGATCGAATTGAAAAAAAGACAACTCATCAGTGAATTATAATATTAATACACCATAAATGAAAAATAATTATGTAATATATAACAGTTGCACAAAAATTAAAGTATTGCTTTGTATTTGGCTGTGAGGTTTAGAAAACATTCAGTGAACTAACTATTAAAATAATGTAATGTTTGTTGCTTAAACTTTGATTAATATAAACAAATTAGTTATTACACTTGATAAACAAATTGTGAATAGAAATTAGGCAAGTCCAAATGATTATTGAACCACTTATTGTTAGTAAATTATATAATAATAATAATAATAATAATATATAGATAAGTATTTAATATCGAATATAGTTAAATTGTTATCAATTATTATAAGTCTAGGAATTATGGGAACAAATATATATGCATATGTTTTGTTGGCTACGCGCGTTCGTTGAAGACACCTGCGAGCACTGCTTATCTTATATTTTTTTAATACTATCACAGACATTGAGTTAGAAATCGTTTTATAATGTTGTTTCAATTAACAAAAAAAAAAAAAAAAACCATCAATAAAAATATGCGTATTTATATTTATTACGTATACGCTAGAAATCCTACGATTGTCGACCAGCACTATATTATACCGTTTAGCTGTTTCTAAATAATTTCCTTCGAAACCAAATGCAACACCCAAGATTATATTTGTATAATAATATAACAGGTCAACGTACCACGAAAACGTACAAGAATACAGTTCCATAATAATATCCTAGTAGATAGTGCGCGTTCCCTAGGGTTTCATACACAGTACACTTCACGACCATACGATTGTTATCATTAGCATCGCTACAGTATAATACCGTATCGATGGATCCGTCGATACGGTATTATATGAAAGATTTATGCAAATGCAAGTGGTGGTAGGCATTCATACGAATACGAAATACGCATTCATAATAATGAACATGTTCATTGTGTGTTATATTGTATATGTTACTGAAAAACTCTTTCCGGAGCTTTTTCTAAGGATTTCATTCATCTAAACATTTTGTTTGAATAAACCTATCCAAAAACAACTACGATCTCGAAATATAATATCAAATTATACTTTCAAATTATAATATTTAAATTTTCGGTGGAATAACTTAAAATGTTACCTATTGAGAAGAAATAAAATAATAATAAGCATCCTTGTTTAAAACGTTATGTTTTAATAAATACCCTATTTTTAGCATCTCCATACGAATGTAACATCGGAGAAACGATTTTACTACGAAGTTTTACATTGACCTTCAAAATAGCACGATCCAATCGATTAGATTGTTGAACTATAGAGCTATGCAACGTAGATAGACGTAGCAATTTTATAATGATCGTAAGATACGGTTTTGTTAAATTATTGTCGACTACTTCTCGTCTAAATAAAGCACCGATATCTTGAATTGTTTTTGGCATTCGTGACTTGATTGTATGTTTTTCTAATGATGCCAGAATATTTATTGAAAGCAATACATTTAACATAATGTTTCCCGTATCAGTGCATACGCGGAAACGCTTCAGAATAATTATCAAAAAACAAATTTACTACCGATTGATCGTTATAACGATCTATGAGTACTTCATACCTGCAATAAGGTACTCGTAGTTTGGTTTATTTAGATTTATTATTTTTTAAATATTGATTTCGCTTATAAGGACAACAATTTACAGATAAGAATATCCTATAGATAAAATAAAAAAAGTTGCAGCAATATACGGAAATCGATGGCTACCTTTTGTAATTATAGCACAATAAATAATATTTGATCGATTTATACTAAGAATACCCATTTAATGTATTTTTTATTTTATTCAAATCATAAACTGGTGAAAAATCTTGAACTTAATTATTATTTTTAGTTTATTTTATTTATATCTAATTACATTTTATTCTATTTTATTAGTTATGTAAGAATGTATAGAATGGTAAGCTGTGTCGAAAGAGAACTCATTAACTGTATACAGTCCGCTATGTTTTATTAATAAAGTTGTTTATATATATGATAGTAAAATACAAATACAATTTCTTAAATGACACAAGCAAAATGAATAAACGAAAAAAATCAAATAAATCTCGATAGTCATACAATTAATAGAAAAATAAAACTTAACGAATAATAAAACACAATTAAATAATGCATTTTTAATATTCAACTTTAAAATATCATGGAGACATAAAGAAAAAATTAAATTTACAATATAATTTGCTAATAATTGGACTGGAGAATAGTATAATGGTGAGCTATAATTAGTGGGTATAGAACGGAACATAAAACAATTTATTGTACTCTAAAGTTGATTGAACTAGTTTGAAAGGCAATCATTGAAAGTAACTCTAGACAATCTACGTTACCATTTAGTAGGTCACAGACAAAATTAATATCGCAAAATGTAATACTTAACAGAGTAAAGTTTAAGTAATATAAATCCATAGATAAACTTAAATTAAAATTAAAACAGATAGATTAAGTATACTTGTATTCGACTTTTTTTTAATAGATAAATATAATCAGCATATTTAAGGGGCCAAATTCGAAAAATGTAATAATCTTTAAGTATTTATGTTTTTAAACTTTTTAGTATTTCTATCAACAAAAATCAAACTTCTAAAACCATAACTAACTGATAAATTAATATGTCTAATAAAGGAAAGATTATCTTCAACAATTCTTCCCACGTCTTTAATGAAATCGACCCTAGTTATAGTGGAATTGTCCAATCTATAGTTAAAGAAAATCGGTTTTTTTTCGGGAAAATTATATTTCCTGATATTTACTCATGTTTAGAGGTAACTCATTTATAACACTCCATTTGTGTAGCTTCTATATATTAGATCAGCGGTCCTCACCAGGATTATAGAAAGGGCAAGTTTAATTTTTTTTTAATTACTTGTGGGTCGTATACATTTTTAATGATAATAATTGAAAATATAAAAATTATATACATATAATTTAATTTTAGTATGGGTCTCACTAAATTTGTTAAAGGGCCACGTAGTGAGGACCGCTGTGTTAGACTACAATAATTATAGTTTAAACTAACTTGTATAGACTTGCAATGCTATTGTATCAAATTATTTGATACAATAGCATTGCAAGTTTATAACCAAAAATACTTAAATATCAACAACGAACAATAGTACATTTATAGAGTTATCGAAAACAACAGACAAGTCATTTATAAATAATATGAATATTAAAGGACCCTAATGAGATATTTATGATACTTCAGAATGTAATTTTATAACAGATGAAACTACAGAAAATAATTTTACGACTTGATACCGATTTACTAAATACGATTTAATGCAATTTAAAAATGAGCCATTTAAATATAAAATATTCGAGTTTCATTGATAAGAGTAGATTGTTTACTTTGTCGAATGCTTTTTGAAATTCGGTAATATAGAACTGACTTGGTACCTCTCATTAAAAGCAGAAATAACTTTTGAATGATATAATATTAGATAAGTTAAATTAGATTTGTTCTATCAAAAACCGTATTGATTAATAGATAATTGTTGTGACATTAAAAACGATAGCTTTTTAGTGATAATAGTTTCGAACATTTTAGGAATAGCTGATCATTTGTTTGTAGGTCCTATATTAGCAAACATTTAATTTGTCGACTGATTTATGGATTGGAATCACACTCGTTAGTATGAGTTACAACGTATGTAATACAACTAATTTAATTGACAGGAAAACGGAAAACGCCGTGTATAGCCCCGCCGATATTTCAAATTTTGTTCACTCAGGTACGTTTTAATGAAAAACACTTGTCTACTGGCTGTCGTTGTTGTTCAATGGTCTCTGGACAATGATCGGTGAGTAAGTGACCAAGGTTTGTCACCAAGTCAAAAAATAAATTACAATAACAAAATTATAAGCGTTAGAATTATTTAACGATAGCGAATAACGAATATAGTAAAACGCGAGTATGGACATGCTGCAGCATTAGTTGATCGGTGTTTTTCTTTATCGGTATTCGATATTACGATTATTTTTGAAACTTAAGTATAAAAGTACTAAAAGTAAATAAATTTAAATACATGAGTAGGCAAATAAAATGATTTTCTTATTGCGAAAACGCATAACACATCAATACCAATATGAAAAATTACTAATTTTCGCCCTATCTTAGTAATATACCTAGTAATAAATTATAAAAAACCGTTTACGGAATAATTGATTATAAAATGCACAGCTAACTTTTCCGAATATAAATAATAAGCCCAGTTTATTTGTTAAAACTAATTTTGACTTAATTACTTGAATTAATCGTAAAATGTACTTTAGATTGAAATTCAGACCCGGTTTTTTTAAAGTTTTGTTCTCAATATGGTAGAAAAATTAATTTTGTTGATTGTTATGTTTCCAATTCATTTCATTTTCTACTTTTAAAAAATCTAAAGTAGGTTTTACGAGAATTTAAAATCGGTTTTCAAAATCCTTATCACATCTATCTAAATCCCTACATGCGTGGAACGAAATACACAGAAATACATGACTTGCAATCCCTTTATAACTTAGAATTATAAATATTCGACAATAAATTAAGATAGCATTGATCGGCCATCGATATAATATCGTACATATACCAAACACTATTAATGGATAATGGTCGTTTAAATCAAAATAATATAATAACTGCACTGATTGCGAGTATCATGCATTCGTGCCTTTTGATTTAGTCGATTCTTTCGATTCGTAGATGCATACAGCGTACAGCGTACAGCCAAGGTAAAACATTGCAAAAAACATGGGCTAGAAAATGCTGCTTGTATATAAAAAAAAAAGAAAATGTATTTTATGTAGTTTTAAATACCACGATAGTTTGCTCAGCCCAAACTAAGAAAACTAATATTAACTAAAATAAAACAAATATTTATTTCAAATTTAATATCGATGAAAAAATTGCATACGTGTGTGTAGAGTGTACGAGGATAATGCGTTTTCTCAATGTACATAATTTTTATTCTTTCACATCCGAATACAAATAGTACGATTGTTTTGATACAAATTAGTAAAATATTCCCCGGAAGAGGTCGTACAATTCGGCAAGTACTACTTCATAGAATAATACGTAATTGTACACCGCCGCACGCTGAGTGTTCCGACACGTAGACATCGTTGCATATGATTAATGCTGACCTTGGTCGATTGTACAAAAACAGTTTAAGTATTTTTGCGAGAAAAAAAAAAAGAAGAACGGTGAAAAGAGACACTCCAACGGCTTTGGTATTCTATCGATCAATCGTTTTCATCAATCATTTTGATGTGTACGTGGGCGTAATAAAAGAAAAAAAAAACTACATACGTAATATACTCTCGTGAAGATTTCTGTCGGACGCAAATGGCAATATTATTACATCCGTCATCATCGATGCGAGTTCTTATTGCATGACGCGTATATTATAATGTATGCGTGTACATTGTTCTTTTATTTTTTTTTCCTCTTTATATCGTGCATACAAGGATTGCAATTAATTGTATTTGTACGGCTATGACGCGTGTATATTTACTCGTGTATACTTGCACACGTTCACAGGTGAAATTAAATGAATACATCGGCGGTATATCGCATGTAGGCATACATAGTTATTATTATCGCCACGAGAAAAAAACATCTTAAAGTCGATTTTAAGTACTCGCGTGTGAAAAATATACGCATACGTTCTAGACGTTCAACTGTAACAATTGTTTATCGTCAATATTAATTCACTCGACAGACGTTGGCCTGCTAAAGATATGAAAATACGACGCACTATACTTTAGTGGACCTCACGCGTTTCACAAGAATATTATGAAAGATAAAAGATTATGCAGTTCGATATAAAAAGGAAAATAAAAAAGTTGAAAGTGTTGAATTTGATATTTGCATATTAAACAGCGTCACTTTTTAATAAAATATCTTTGCATGGGAACGCATTATTTAGAAACGCCGCTATCGCTCCAGCAGACAATGAAATACTAATCATATATGTAAATACATTTGTACATATTATTCAAATACCACTCTGATCAACGTACAGCCAAAACTACCATATAGCAATACATTTGAAATTTTGGGAGAATTTACTAACTATATGTACAAGTGCAATAAGAAAATTGCATTTTTAAGAGTTGAAAAAGTTTTGGGCTGGATTATGTATTTATTTTTTCACATTTTGGTTACCTAGGAGAAACATTTTAATTTGTCTAATTTGTTGGTTTTAACATTAACCGATAGAAGGTATGTGTATATTAATACAGTATAAGTAGATACGAATAAATATCATTACAATATACGACGATTATGTTCTTTTTTTAAATAAAAATTTTTGTTCACGTCGAAATGACAATAGCTTTGATCTAAAATAGTAAAACAAACCTCCGACGGACGAGACCGAATAATTCAACTGTAATATTATTATGTCGCCGTATTATCGATTATCATCGTAAAAACGGTTTTCTAAAACGATATTTAGCAGAAAATAAATCGTGACGTGAAACGCTTCAGCTAAATTTAAACGTACGGCTGCCACAACGAGACTACACTGTATTTGCATACCGAATTTTCGTAAACCGGGTAATATTGTGTGTGTGTGTCTTGTGATTTTTTGTAAACACACATGTCAGAAATAAACAAAAATATTCTCTTTCGGCCAATACGCATTTACGAGACCTGTACTGTCGTCCCGAATGCCAAGTACAAACTTGACAGAATTGAATCGGCCTCAATTTTATATTGGCACCGAAAACAACAACAATGATATTATAGGAATGCGAATTTTGCTGAAGTCGAACGAAATACACAGATGGGTGAATTTTGGTTTTTTTTTTACAATTATAGCGCATTCGATTGGATATGATTACGTTATGTGAGCATAACCCACGTACATACGGTACAATGTTTTTGTAAAGGGCACAAAATGTGATCAATGGATTTTTTTTTCTTTCAAAATCACGCGCGTATTATTACGTGAACTGCGGTGAGCGAAACAACATTTTATAAAATCGCGAAACGCCTGTCTGGTATAACGATGAACTTTTATTGACGTCGGCTACAGTTGTATGATGGAAAACTATGTATGAAAATAATCTATAAAGAATGTTTTCCGTTAATTTATTTACATAATTTATTTCTATTCATTTTGTGTGGGCTTAAAGAGATATTATATTCAGTTGATTTTAACGTAATATAAAATTAGATTTCTTACCATTCATACCTCACATCATTTTGTAATAAACAGAACAAAAATACCAAGTGTTCATTACCGGGGCTAAGTATCTTTTCAAAAATGATTGATTTCGGAATATAGGTGCATTCACATCGGTACGGAGAACGAAGTGAATAAGAAAAAATAAATTCTTATCTTTTGTAATTCACACAATATCCTTTGTGGATCAAAATGCGAAACGAGTTACTTTAAGGGACTAATAATGCTAGTTCAAAAATGCTATGATTTGTTACCATCACGATGATCCATTCAATAATAAATCGGTTTATTCAAATTAAAAACCCTGTTCTTTTAAATCATTAATTATCTTATGAATCGTAATTTAATTTTATTCAAGTAGCAATAGACCTGAAATCCCGTTAAACACTAATGCGTTAAAACGACCGAAATTAACGGTTTCGAATTTTTATTTAACAGTTAACGTTACATACAAATACATTAACAACGTATACTGAATGTATGAACCACGTTAATTATTCTCAATCGCAACATCAACCAGAATATAGTAAAGTTGAGCGAATTTTTAATCTATAGATGATCATTTTTTAAATATTATAAGAATATACGATAACACAAAATCCAGAAATATTTGAGAAAACCCGTTTTTTTATTTAAAGTACTTAAAAAACAAATCTAACAGTGATTTGTATAAAGTCTTCAAACATAAATACTAACCAAAAGATTGATCTGTTGTATTCGGGCATCAATTCCGGTTCACGACTAAGCCAAACTTTAATATAATATATCAAATAGGTGTAGAATCAGTTTTGTTGGATACATTTCCGACTTCACTTAAATTAGGATAAATCTTATTTTTCACTACTCAAAACTTAAAACAAGGATAAATATTCCAAATCGTATTTCAGTTAGTTGTATAGTTTTTATTTTGCATAATGTGTTAAAGTTTAAATAATTATATGTCATGAGAGATAATTAAAATTGAAAAAAATCTTATAATAATGCATATTTTTGTATTAAAACCACACTTTAGTGTACGTAGTTTTATTGTACAATGTGCTGATGGCTGGCCGAAATCGTACGATTAAAACAGTATGTTATACTATCTAAATAATTATGTTACGATAAATTTATAAAGTTAAAAATACTTACATCTAAAATTATTATAATAACTCGATGCTTATTGGAATTTAACAAATATGATAATAATATTGTAAAAACGATTGTAAGACGGTTTGAAGTTTTTATATTTTATCCATGCGAAAATTCCAACCAAGATGTACCGTTAGTGGGGTTTAGTGCGTCAAACATTATTTTGCTAAGCCAATTTTAGAGCCCTTGTTTAAAGAAATATTGCACGAAATATTGTAATTTTTTGAATATATGTCTGTATCATTTTTAAGGCTTTGAAGAGTTTTGCCAAGACAGAAAAACTTTAAAATACACACACACACGTCCTCGCGGCACATAAGATATGATATATATATATATATATATATATATATATATAATTTAGTAAACTTATAGTGTTTGAAGGCTTTAAAAATTACAAAAAAACTGTCTTTGATCTCTTTTATGTTTTTTGGATAAAAATGGTTTGATACGTTCTAGTTGAATGCGCAGTGCAGTAAATTCAGTACACGCGTTACACGCAGACAAAAAAAAAAAAACAAATAAGTAATGTTGACGCGAACACGAGTATGTAATTGCAAATGAGAAAACCCGTACTTGTTTATAATATTAAAAATATGCAAGTCTACAAGTACACAAAGCGTCATGCATGCAGTTGTTGACGCAATATTAACAATAATATAAGTATAATATAAATATTGTTTTAATGCGTACGGGAGCATTTGAGAGTCGTTCTCGTTATCTGTACACAATACAATGGACTTTCGACGATTCGTAAACCTCCTTAGATCGAACTAAACCATTCGGTCTCCCGAGAAATCCTCTATAGTTTAAATGAAACACGTGTGTTTCGATCGCCTCAATAAGTCGAAGATGTCGAAACACTCTAGAATCCGAATATTTTTGGCCAGAACCTCTGTGATTCGAATTTATTTGTTTATTATAATTTGAAATAAATGTGATTAAAATTGTGGCTCGTATTCCGTAAACAAAATGTGTAATATTAATTTTTAACGTCGAAAAATAACGACATCGACGATATATTATCGTTCGGTTTTCCTTGTCGTGGTTTTCTGTTCTTAAATATTTATATAAAAAAAAAAAATAAAAATAAAAAATATCTCCAAAGAAAATAACCGTACTTTTTTAATTGAATATCTGTACGCAGTATGTACCTAGTGCTACAGACAGGGCCAAATTTCACTTGCCACCGTGCATGGGATCGAAATCCCGCTGATCCCCGTTATCGCGCTGGTGGTTTTTGTCTTACGTATATTATTTTCACCCAATCCATATTTTCCTCCTAAATTCGTTGTTGTTTCTATCCTCCCTCCATTCCACTCAATTCAGTACGGCACCGTTGACCGTTATTACACGGCCGTACGAACACATATTCACGATTATCATTGCAACTCTGTTACTCAACCCGTTACGAGTTTTTTTTTATTTCCCAATGTTTTTATCGAAAACTCGTGGTACCTCGGAGTACTGTAGACCGACGGGGAACGGGGAGGAACACCTTGGCGGTCGCGACCGCGACTAATAGCCGTGTAAACGTTTATCTGCGATCGTGGTTGACGCCACCGAAGAGCAGACGGTACAACATACTGTGCGGTGTAACAAAATGTATGCAATATTCATCGTTCGAGTTGTAAATCATGAGAAAACGCTGTGACCGACGTACGAGTTTCGCCAACCGTCCGTAGTCACAATAATGTTTTACACGTGCGCGCATATATTATTGCCATTATACGTATTCGTATCAGGAGGTAATGTTGTATAACAGTAATAATAATAGTTGTGTGTAGAGGTTTTTAACGCTGACTCGTCGGTAGGCTTGCTATCGCCAAAATAACGTGCGCAATTTCAACGTTTCAACAAATCGGTTTGTTTCTAATGGTAGTGTCGATACCAATATTTTGAAATACTGCTTTTTCGACATTACCATCAATGCTTGTATGTATTGTATTCGATTACCACTCGGGTAATATTTGCCGGCATCCACAGGTCCGTAACGTTTTGTCAACTTTTAATTTTTTCCTACAGATCTATCTTATCCACATGGAAATGAATGAATAAAAAACAAGTGCTAAACAAAAATAAATTCTTTCGTAGACCGGAAATAAATACCCGAGATTGGTGTGACTAAGGTAAAGGCGATCGAGGGAAAGTCGAAAAAACGACGTTTATACTGTTCTTACAACAGAAGTAATCATTAGGGGGGCAAAATTAGTGCCAAACTTAGAACCTCAAACCAACAAAATTGTATGTGATCGTGCTCTTTAATACCAGCCACAACTGCCGTACTAAAGTACAAAACATATATATATGGATGCCTTACAATCATTTACTGGACAATTTTTACTTATTTTTTTAACTAAACGAATTTTCTATTGCTAAAACTATAGTGTTAAATGTACTAAACCTATAGATGATATTGGTAAAATAATTTCGTTTCGGGTGTAGTGCAAAATAAAAAAATGTGGTTTTTTCCCGACAGTCCGTTTTCGAAAAATCAGTTAAGACATAATTATCTCAAATAGTAATCAGTTAAACAATTTTATTTAAATCATAGTCCATGGTAAGTTATTTTAAAAAAAAATAATAAATCAAAATATTCATAATGAACAAATCATGATAAAATATAAATTAAGATTTCTTTAACAAATCATCTCAATCTTTATTGTAATTAAACGCAACTATCTGTACATATTTATAACACGTTTTTTTTTTCTTTTATAATTATACTTTTTGCATTATTGTACATTACAGACTTTTAAATATAATTAAGCTAAGTCGTTAATGTGAAAAGTTTATGCAGGTGAATTTGGTGCAAATGGGCTGTACTCAAAATTAATTTATTTTTCTTGGCGAAAACTAGTAATACCCATTAATTCGTGTTAGTTTTAAAAAAATTGCTCTCAAACAAAACAATGCCGAATGTTAAAATGTGTGTAGTACCAACATACGAGGTTCGTCAACAATTCAGTTGCGAATACGTTCCTTCTCACGAGTATGACGCAATTGTTAATTTTGTAACTCGAAATTGATAAAAAAAAAAAAAAAAAAAAAATATAAAGACCGGCGTTCGAGATCGTTACGAAGGATTAAAATCCATTTGATTGCTCTGTATGCAAGTCGAAGTCGAATTTCATGTTAGTATATACCGTGTTGGAGAACTAAACGATAACAATCTTACACAAATCGTTACGAATTCCGGCCACCACAACGATAAACGAGCTGCTTATGTAATACGTGTTTAAATATGTACTGTACGGTAGGTATCCGGTGAACAATGATGCTACACAAGTGCGCAAATCGGATGGTCAAGTATTCAAGAGGATAAATTGTCTTAACCATGGAACCGTGTGTTTTCTAGTTTGGAACAGGTAATTTACATATCAATTGAACATTTTGTTGTAAACATTTTATTATCAACACACAAATACTATAATATACGTTTTGGATAGGCACACGTAACGTTCGTACATTGTGCCAAGACAAAGTCATAATAAATAGTATTATACGTATACGTACCTAGTGAAAACGGTTTCTAATGACTATATAAATAAATAAACAAATTGTTTGTACATAGAATAAAATAAATAATTGATAAACCAGGAATATTATTATATTTGTAAGGTACGACTAGTTTCGAGTTAACAATTTATCATTAGGTATACAAGTTCAATAAAATTGCGACATTATATAAAAACAAAGTAGTTAGAATTCACTGAAAAAATTGGTCGTTTTACATAGAGATGATTTGTTTTATTTAGTTTAGTAGAGAAATTATTTAAAATGAGTTCTTATTAGACAAAGATTAAATCTTGTTAAAAAATATAAATATTCTAGTTAATTTTATTTAATGTTACATAACATTTATCAATATAAGATAGTATTTTTAAAATTTGTTTGAATATTATTTTTCTATATTTCATTTTGTATGTTGAACTCTTATAAAATCGAATTGATGTAAATATTATTTAATATTTCCGAGTATGCGTCGATATAAAAATTTATACAATGGTTATTTGCTAAAACGTGTTTAGCAACATTTGAATTAGAGCCAGTCTACAGACTATGTTTTAATTGGACACTAGCGCAGGACCGTCAAAAGTGTCCGTTGAAAACAGGTGCTCCGTTATGAACAAGATCAAGTATTTTCATAGTCAAACTACTATGTAAATACGCAATAAAAATATACTGAATGAAAAAGTGGACAAAAATGAGAAAAATATTGAAAAATACACTCGTACACGAATACAGATTGTTATAGTGATACCGAGATGTATATTTTTTTTCTCGAAAAAAAGGTATAACTCTCTTTTCAACTTGGACATTTTTGATAGATAATTAATTCTCGCTCATGGGTGAAAAACCCTTTTCAACGGATAAAATTCTTTCAGACAAATTAATTGTTCTAAGGCTTGTGAATAGTTTTCGAACACTCCACTCTATTTTTCCTTTAAATTAAACAATTCTCATGGGGTTCAGGAGACGCGATATTGTTGCAGCAAACCGACTCCGAACGATCACCAAATATAATACGTGAACCATATTATTTTATTTGCCATGTTGACCGAGTACACGCGCAATCTATAGAATTTGATTTTAATGTATATCTGTACACTCAGTGTATAGGGTAGAGATGAAATATGTTGAAAAAAAATGTTACTCGTTACTTATTCATTATGAGTCGTTATGAGTTCACAATTAAAATTCAAAAATGTTTTCTATTTTATTCAAAATAAATCATTTAATATAAATATAATTTATACTACTATACAAAAACATTTTTTTTTGTGCTAATTTTGTTAAATTGGCCTCGTGATACCAGTTTGGTGATAACGTTCACCATTAACACACGCTTTTATGTTCGCTCCGTTATCTATATTTTAATTATGTAAATTGCGTTTTCGTTTTTAACGTATATCATATTATGGTTCGTTCCGGTAAAGTCCGCCTCGTACGCCTACATCATCAAAAAAAATATAATCTTCTTCTCCGAATTTTCCTCTTCACGAAGGAAAAAAAAAACAAAACTTTCACCTCACTTAACCGTTTTGCTGTTCTCGCATCAATCGACACTAACGATGACTCTGTGTTTGATGCGGCGCCACATTCCCGCGAAGTCACTGTTGTATCTTCATCTCTCCGTTTTGACCAGACTGAGCCTCCGGCTCCACCTTTTTACATTAGGACCATCAACAACTTTTCCGCATTCAAGGATGTATTAATTAAGACCGTCGGTCCCAAGGGGCTTACATGTAAGTCCACTCCTTCATACCTAATCGTCCATCCCAACGGTCGCGAAAATGTCAAAGTGTTGGTGAATTATTTGATGGTAACTAACGCCAGTTTCCATACTTTTCGTCCTCGCTACCAACGTCCATTTATGATCGTTATCAGAAACCTCCATCATTCCACTCCCAGTACTGACATTTCGTCCGCATTGTCGGAAAATTGACTCATAGTGAGACAAGTCCATTACATTAAAAAAAAATAATCGTCCTCTCCCAATATTTTTTGTTGACATCGAACCCAATGTTAATAATAAACATATCTAACAACATCTCTTCGTTACTAAACACGAAAATAGTGATTGAAAAACCGGACAGAACGACGTACAGTCCGCCGCAATGTTTCAACTGTCAAGATTATTTATATTTCACACGCGAAAATATTGCCATCATCCATCACGTTAATTCAAATACGGCGAGGCTCATGAGTCAGATAGCTGCACCAAGGATTCAAAGGTTGTCAGATCTACCAAACTATTCTAAATCGCCATAAAATCAAATCTTCCAACTCCAAAAAAAAATATCACACAGACAAAAATCTTATTCCCCGAGTCCCTCCCCATTGACCCCCATCAACCCATCCCGTCATATACTGCTGCAACTTCTGGTTCAAAACCGAACATTAATCCACAAAACTTAAATTTAAATTTAGCTCTTTCAAAATTCCTTTCCGATTAAAACTCCATAATAAATTCTTTTCTTTCCACTATATTAATAACCAATTAATTATGGTATTTCCGTTTTATTTATTTCTCATTTGATATTATTATCTTATTTATTATTATATAATTATGCTCATTATGTTTAATTACTAACTATTACTTATTGTATCACTGTATCTATAAATATGTAATTGTTGAACTATAATAATTCATACTAAAAATTCTTAGTAAAAAAAAAAAAGACCTCGTAGTACACTTGTAAGTTGTATTTAGTTATTTGTGATTAATAGACATATACATATAGTATACATATAGTATACATATATACATATATTAAAATAGATTTCTGTGTATATTTATTAAAAATCTTTTTTTTTTTTTTATTATTAAACATAATGGTACAAAATGATTTTATATTTTTGAAAAAACAGTGATTATACCTAAAACATATTTAAATTAAAGTTTTAACTATTTTTTTTAATTTTTTTTAACTTTTATGTTTGGTAAAAAATAATAATTCATTAAAAATGAAATTATTTTTTCGAACATTTTTCTTGAACCTCGTCTAGTTCGACCATAAACTATTTTTATCCTTTGAGATTTTCGCCGAACAGGTCATAATTAAATTAAAATTCGTATTGGAAAAAGAACTCAAGCAATAGGTATGCCTCTGTCAATAAGTATGGTCAATATGGTCATTCGTATGACATAATACATAACGACCGTTGGGTTTCTATATACTTAGCTGGTCGAAAACTATTCAAGGAAATTGTAAATATTTTAATTTCTAATTAATGATTTTTTTTTGTTATTTGTTTTTTATTATTATTTTCTATTTTTACTGCACTCAGTGGTTTCAAATACCCAAGGCCTCAAACGTGTCATATCTATCTAATTATTGTTTATTTGAATTACATATATTTTTAAATCAAATTATACGCGATGTTGAAATTTAAAAATATACACAGTGCAAATGTGTTTATTTATGGCGTAGTACACATGATATCTACGTGTGATTCAATATTTTACAAAAAATTGCATGAAGAGACAGGTTTGATAACGTATACATGTATAATTATTACAACAACATATTTTGAAAAAAAAAATAATATTAGAAAACTTCTCCTCGTCCACTTAAAACTTGTATAATATCGTTTGTAGAGTGACCATTAATGGTGTACTAGTAATGATGCAGAGAAAATATTATAAATGATCTAACCTTATAGTTAAATTATACTTTAAATTATGTAGATAAACTTACAGTAAATATTTATTATAATTGGGGTAATTTTTTTTCGCTACAAAAGTAAACGAGTTATCGTTTTATTATATCTGTTACATCGTTTACGGTATTTTTCTCAAATAGAAATTCCCGAAAGTCCGTATGCCCGAAAGCTTTTTTCTCGAGTACCATTTTTCTCGATGGTTGTTGTTTCCGGAATAGAAAAATAAAAATTTAAAGGACACGATATTATTAACAAAATTAACCTACAAAGGTAATGTATATATTGTATAGTATAGATTTATTAACCGTGCTTGTATACTTCATTTCAGATGGTGAATATTAAATTTATTAACACCATATTGTTCAACAATTCCAAAGCTTAATCCTAATCGAAGAATTTATTATCTGATTACGATATCGGATATAATATGTAAGTAAATGTATTTAAAATGAGTTTTAGAAAAACTATTACAAATAAAGGTGATGCGTGCATTTTATTCGATGAACAAAAATGTCATGTAGCCGGTGTACCTACTTTTCGATTAACATTGTTCAAATTTATTGTACAAATTCACAACAGCATAGTCATTACACGATTACATTTATTGGCGATTAGGATAAATTATTGTATAGACCCGATTTTATAAAACCGTTGATCGTTACGTTAGTCTAATGAAAGTCTACACACATTTAATGCTAGCGTTGGCATTCTTGCAATCGGCTGACATTACTCGTATTTTATTGCTCCTGGAAAACGACGCGCCGGAAAACTTGCAACCGATTTTCAAGTATTGTGAAAAAAATTATGTTCTCGGAGTACCAGAGCGAGGAAGGAGAAAATACATTCTTCCACGTTATCCACCAGTGATTTGAAACTAACACCCGGCAGCTCTGACCGATTCACATAAAACGAATAATGTAAGCTAGAGATTACAAATGTTTCCAGGTCGTTATTGTGAAACATCATCCCGATCTTTATTCTGCTCTTGGCGAATTCCAAAAAGAACAAGCTGATACCGAAATAATAATTACAGAGCTGAGTCTAGGACGATAAGTTTAAGCGGTATCAAAAATAAAATGGTAGAATTTTCAAACGTGAATTATATGCAGTGTAGCTGAGTTTGACTCGTACGACGATTACCTATTTTTTCGAGCAATCGCACATAATATTTTTTTTGTAAAATTATGTTATCTCCGAAAATGATTTGTATTTCTTTAAGAGTAATTTTTTATTGTTAAACTGAGAATTATTATTTGATTTATATAATTCTACAAGCGTAAAATGTTTTATAAATAAAGTACTATTTTAGTGAAATAAGTAATAAATATTTGTATTACCTTACAGTAATATAATTTTTTTATTTTTAACAATAACTGACAGAAAATGAGCTTTCGCGATACATACTACTTGGGAAAAAGGTCATTCGGGAATTTCGATTCGGGATGAAGGTCGGGTACCCAGTTATATTGTAAATTTATAAGTCAAGTTCGTTCAAACAAATAATTATTATTCTAGCAAGAAAACTAATATTCCATTCCCCAAATAAATTTGAATTATTACAATAAATTATTATGGGTAATCATTGTTTCCATCAAAAATGTGATTTTTGTTTCCACCTAATCTATTTCTACCTATATTATTGAGATGGAATCTAAAAAACCCTGTCTATATGTAGTGCTATCGATTTTCGATGTATGTTGGAATTCAGGATAAACCATTTTATATTGAGGATATAATTGATGTCATACGTAGTAATTCCTATCTATTATAAATAAATATAAATCGATAAAATTTATTACACGTAAAATTTGTAAAAATTATAATTTTGAATCATCAAAATTACGTATAAATTCAAATTAACTGTTGAAACTTAGATATACAAAAACCATAGATAACCAAGATGTAATGTAAAAAAAAAAACTTTAATTAATACAACAAACTCAATAGATAAATTAAGGTATAATGTTTTTTTTACATTACATCTTAATGGTTTTTGTATACCTAAGTTTTAAAAGTTAATTTGAATATTTTTATTATCATATATATATATATATACATATATTAATTATGAATATGATTTATATAACAAATGTAATATATTTAATATATTAATTATAACTAGGGCTCGGATTTATATGTATTCATGAAACCAAAATATGTTCATAAATATGTGCTAAAAAATTCAAAATATGTATCCTACTAATAATATTAGTATTATATACCATATTATGATTTATTTATTAATATTTAATTATATGATATATCCATATGAATTCCTAATGAAACTAATTACATTTTAAGTAGTAAATATCATTAAAAAATAGGTATTAAAAATTATAAAATATAAATAAAAAAAGTTAAAAACAAAAATATTAATTATCTTGATTAAAATTGATGATAACATGTATTTTAAATTTTCAAGTTCAAATGATCTTCGATATGGTCGAAAAACTGCCTTATACTGAGTAAATGATCTTTCGAATTCCATTGAAGTTTATGAACAATATTGTTTTTGGACTGAAATAGTAAGTTCTACATGCAATGAAATTTCAGAAAAACGACCAGTGAGAATACATTTGATAGCTTTCATTTGTGCTACCAACATTTTTTGTAGAATAATTTTTACTTTGTACTTTTTAAAGTTTCTTTTATTGTTACCTCTACATTATTTTAGACAAAGGGAGAAATATCAATAAAATAATTATAAGAACATTTAAGAAATACAATCGTATATTAATAATCGTATACTAACAAATTATCTAAATATGTAGGAAAAATGGAATTATTGAAAAATATATAAAAACATGTAATTGTGGCATATTACATATTTTATAATATAAGAAATTCGATCATGTTTAATATAACATAAAACAAGAGCCTTAACTCATGTTTTTGTTTCAACGATTCACAATTTTAGTTAGTTAAAATGATCATGTACGAAGTATAACTGATTTGGTTATTAATATTAGTGACATTATTTTTGTTATCGTAAAAAAATATTAATAATAGCAATGAAATATAAATTGTCAAGATTGTTTCTTTTTTTTTTTTTTTAAATAAGTTTTACACAAATATTTCAAAATTGTTGTGAAATTAATTAAAAAAAAAAAAAAAAAAAATTAAAAAACTTATTGATCTCTTTTTTAATTTAATGAAATTTATTACATTCCCCATGAATCACTCATGCGTTAAAATCGTATATTTTGGATGAGTTATACAAAAAACGCTATATTTAAACAATTGTGATTAATGCAATTTTGTTGTTAAGTTTTAATACTATTTTTTTTGTTCAAATATTCTGTTACGAAGAAAAAAAAAAATAGCAATACATCCATAAAGAGGTACATAAATACAAAGTATTATCATTACCAAAATGTTTTTTTTTTCTAAGCAGAACGTTTAAAAGAAAAATATTTAGAAAAATGTTATTAAAAGTAAAATTTCACACATTTTAGAAATGTATAACAAAACATATTATTATTTTTTTTACATTACCGAAATATCAACAAAGCATAGTGGAGTTGTTGTTTTAATTTTTTTATTTGATAAATTTACGTAAAACGCGTTAAAATAAATCTGAACAACTTGTTAAATAAGTAACAAATGAACACCCTGAGACGTATGCACGTTTTACCTGTAGTAGTTTATCTGGAAAAATTGAAAAAATATAATAATGGATTTAATTACATCCGTCCGCATAATAAAAACAACATCGTTTTGTATTTAATACTTTAATTATATTTTTCATGTTCACATACCACTCATTAAAAAATATTTTCCTCTCCATAAAGACGTTCAGAGAATAATTTTTCGATCATTACCCTTTGAACAAGGTCTCGTAAGATTTAACTACAAAATATTTTATCTTTAATTATTGACGTAATCCAGTTGATAAGAATAATGGAATACGTTTATGAACATTTTGCTATCTGCTATAGTTGCCGAAGGGTTTAATAGGCTAAAAATGTAGCATTAAAGTTATAACCAAAAAAATAAAAGTGAAAACGTTTTAAGACTTTATAATATTAATTTATACATAAATTCTATATGTAGTATGAAAATTGATGGTCAAATAGGAACTTACATATGCCTACTGTTTTCAGATGTTATGTGGGAGGAAGTCGTGTAAAAGCAATACAATATTTTAAAAAAAAGTGATAAACCACTTAAATCACAGAAAACTAACAATCAATTACAAAAAAAAACAAATTTTATAAATTTTACCATTAATAAGAATGATAAAAGTTTTTATAATTTATAGTTTAATGTTTATGATAATTTGGATTCTTTAAATGTTCCTATATACAAAAAAAATATTGAGAGTTTCTAGTATTAGACACTTAGGTTTAACATTCGATAAAACATGAAATGGAACTTACATATAAACAATATTGTGATGCGTATGCGTATGCGTTTATTATAGTTTAGCTATTATAAAATACGGTCGTTTTTACAATTGGAAACTATGCGCATAATTTATCTAGCACTATTTGAGGCAATTATCCTATATAGTTTGATGGTTTGAGTGGAGGGATTGAAGCAAAATGCATCTAAACCACTACAACTTCTGCAAAAAAAAATTGTTAGGATATATTTAAGTAGAAATACGTTAATTGGTTCAACAAAAGAAAATTTTAACTTATTATATGTGTTATCATTTGAGTATGTATTTAAAAAAATATATAATTAAAAACATTGAATCCTATCTGGATATGAAACAGATAATAGCTAAGAGACTAAATAGAGAATTTTATGTTAAAATAGAGTATCCAAAAACAAAGTTTGGTCAAAAATTCATAGACTTTTTAGGTCCAAACAATTTTAACTTAATGCCAGTAAATATAAAAAAGGGAAGTAATCGAAATATACAGAAAGAAAAAGTATAAATACAGGAATAAAAAAAAAAGAACCGGACGGGCCTCGCTCTACTTTACACTTGAGGGTGAAAAGCGACTCTTTATAGGATAGGTCATTATAATGGATTTGTTAAATTTGAATTCAATGATAGGAATCATTGTATATGAAAAACGATTCTGAACGGAGATGATATGTTTGTCTAGAATATAATACAATGTTATTTATAAATATTGTAATAAGTATATTTTATTTTGAAACGAAAAATTTAGAAAAATCGAAAATTGAAATTGTCTATAAATAGGTCAAAATATGTCAAAATAATTATAATTATAATTTTATGTCAATATTCGTTGTTCAAACGCTTATAAAAAAAAATTGTGCCTATGGATTTTAATAATTTTTGAATGACACTAAGAACTACTTCTGTGGAATCTTTTATTAAATTTTCAAGTATTTTGTACGAGCCAAATTTTTTTTATCATCGATTATAAAAATAAAATGTAAAAAAATCGAATATTTTAAATGCTTATAAGTGGCTTAAAAATCAATATAATATTTTTAAAAAAGGAAATGCCAACTTTAACGGCTGGTAAAAATTTAAAAAATCTGCGACTTATACTTTTTGAATTATAACAAATATTTAAAATCGTTTGAGAATAAATCACTATTTTATGCAATTCCGTAAATATTTAAAGTTCAAACAGTCATACAATTTTTTCCTCTAAGTCCGGTAAAATTTTTTTTAAAGATTTTTAAAGAGTGGCTTATAGATAACATAGTGTTAAAATTTTGAACTTTAAGTATGAACAGAAAAAATTTTATGAATTTTTATCTACAAAATAACTAGCAAATATTCGCAATTTTTACATATTTCGTATAAATTGGAACTTTGAGCACTTATAAAAAAAAATTGTGACTTACGATTTTAGATTTTTTTTTATCAGTTAAGGAACAACATATAAGAAACCTTGTATTAAATTTTCAAAATTTCTGGGCGGCCAAAAAAATGTTATCGTTATTTTAAAAAAAAATACTTAAAAAAATTGAAAATTTCAATTGTCTATAAATAGCTCAATAAAAGTCAAAATACTTTGAAAATTTAATGGTGTATAGAAAACGCTAATCTTAACATTTGGTGAAAATTTCAAGTATTTACATCGATTAGTTTTTGAGTTATAGCAAAATAAAAAATTTGTTTATGTCGAAAACTGGTTTTGCGTAAAAACTCCCGTTTTTCCTAAAATTTTAGGGTTTTTCCCGTCGCATTTAAAAAATATTGAAAATTACCAAAGTACCAACTAGATTCACTTTCCTTTCAGAAAAGTTGCTACATAAGCAAATCGAATCATTTTTACTGCCCCAAATCGTGTCGATAGACACAAAAAAAAAAAAAATAAAAAAATAAAAAAAAAAACACACATCATTGTAAAATCAATACATTCTTCACTCCGTTCAGAATCTAAAATTAGAATTGGGTATTTTCAATACTTAAAATACTAAATAATAAGGAACTATTATGTAACTGTTTAACTTTAATATTAGCTATAAGAATTCTTAATGTAAAGTTTGATTAATTAATTCTTTATATTTAAATGTTTATAATATGTAATATAACTCTCTACCACCACCACAAGCATGTGCTTAAAGGTAGCAGATATTGTTTATTTTTTTATATAATTAATAAAATTTAAAAAAATAAGACTTCGAATTTTGATAATATATGTATAATATAATATATATATATATATATATATATATATATATATATATATATATATATATATATATTGTAAAACCTTGATAATGTTGTAAAATGGAAAGCCCGTTCATACGGACAATGTCTTTGATCCTGTTTCAAATACATAATGAATCCATATTGCCAAGATGGAAGCCTCACCAAGTCGGAAACGGATACTTTCCCTTATTAAAATTTGCTAAGAACTCCCGCTAAGACGGAAAACCAGAACTAAAAACCCAAACTTAGAATGACTAAACATTTTGTGATCGTACTGTCAATACCCATATCCTGACTGAAATTCAAGACATCTTTGTTGCTATTGATGATGACCTTAAAAAATGTTTCACTTTGATGACAAAAGACATGCAGCAAATCTATAATTTCTCTATACCATGGTTGAGGATCAAGGTGAAAAAGGACAAAGAGACTGTCAATGACGAAAACTATGACCTTTTGTATTTTACTCCAAGAGTCAATGCGTGTATAGAACGTGACATATTTTGAAGTAAAAACAAAAATTAATCACTGACTTTTTCCAAAAAATATAAATTTTATTAAGTATAGTGGCTAAAAATAAATCATTATTAATTTATAGTATACATTTTATTGTGTATACTTGTTAAAAATAAATATTCTTTAATTTAATTTTTTTTTTTCTTGAATCCCATTAGAACACAGAAAATTTGTATGGATCCAAGAGATTCTGTCTTATCGAAGTTTTGCTATAAATCATTAACGAGCACCGTAACACAGAATTTACTCGTATATAATACAATTTTGAAATGTAGACGATTAGAACTAATCAAATTTTAACTCTTAAAGTAGAGATGAGTAGACTTAGATTTGTTCAAATCAATTGGAAATAAATCAGCAATCATATTTAAAGTATTGCATCAGTTTAGAATTCATTTCATATGATCCTGATAAACAACATTGAATATCTAAATGACTGAATAAATATAATAAACCAATAGAAAATAAATTAAAAATTAGTAAACAGTTAGTACTCAAAGTTTATATATGAATAAATGTACCAATTAAACATTGAAATATAATATTTAGATAAATTCACTAGCTATATAGTAGATGTAGTAATTTGAACACATAGAGTGAAATATATACATTTAAATGTATATGTACATATAAAATCCATCGTAAGTACCATTGTCAATATTTAATACACTCCATTCAACCATAACATATTTGTAACTGTAAATGGAGACACATTATTTTGTTAAGGTTATGTCAAAAAATAGAACATTTTTGTAAATATGATTTAATAATGTACTTGCCTTCGATATAAAAAAAAAACATTTAGTAATGTTCGAATAACAATATGATGATGGAATAATTTTAATGTTGTCACTACTTTCATACTCAAAATTAAGATATTAGGTTGATTGATAAGTGTATAAAAAGGTAGTTAGTTAGCTAGGATTTATTGAATTTGTAAAAATCTCTGATAGTATTAACAACATTTTTTGTCGAAGTTTTTTTTAAATATTTATTTTTATTTACGATTTCAGTCAAAATCGTATACATACAAAAAAAAAAAAAAAAGTTCTCAATAAAATAATATTTGAATGTTTATAGTAAAGATTCAAATCTTTGTTGACATTTTAAGTATTTAATTGTTTTTCAGTTTTAATGAGAATTAGAAAAAATAAAAACCATTGAGAAAATACCGCCCATATGTAAGAAAAAAAACCGTTTCCTATTTTTTAATTTTATGATAATCGGAGCACTTCTTCTAGTCAAACTTCTGTATACAGACTGTATTAACAAAATTTCTCACTTGAAATCTATGAACGTAGTTAAAATGTACCAGATTTATAGCTAAGAGAATAAGTGATAACTATTTTAATTATGATAATTTTCTGGTTCCCGCTCAGAAAAAATACTTCGAAGTGTACCGTATACAATATTGAACTGTAATAATATCGAATTCAAAAGTCAACCGTTCATTTAATATGATCGGTTTTCAATGAACGAGTGCAAATTAATTATGAATATTATCGCTTATTTAAAAACTATTGCGAAATAGTTATAAGCACATGCAAATAAATTAACATTTGAATAATTATCGTTTATAGTAAATATTATAGTTAAAATTCTGAGAAAAAACGCAATTTTTTATGTCTCGGAGATTTAGAAATACTATTATGATTCTATTTAAAATTTCATACCTACAAATAATTTAAATAAATAAATATGAATTCAATTAAATAAATCATTTAAATGTCAAATTAATTTTCTAAGAAATTTTCTGTAAGATATTAAGTGTTCTATGATGGGTATATTATGTATTTTGTATCTGAATTCTTTTCAAAGTAATAATTGTACTTGTCAGTTTAACAAACAATCGCTTTCATGATCTCTAATTTTAGTATTTGTTAATAGCATAGAAATGAGTAGTTGAATCAAAGAGATAATAATTATTTTTAATGAAAACATTATAATTTGATGGCATTGATATGAAGATTAATTATGTTCATAACTATAAGAACTATGAACTAAAGCATTATATTTTAACTCATCACACATCCTTTGAAATCATAATTTGATTCACTGATATATCTATGTACTATTCCGAGTCGTTTGCGATTAAAGGAAACGGCGAAGCATTTTTTTTTTCTATCTGATTCTATGATACAAACTTTTGATTAAATAATATTTGGACGGTCGTAGATATTATTCTCCTCATACTTGTTCGGGTGAGTTTTAATCGCATTAAGTCGGAAGATAGAAAAATAACAAGACATTATTTTGTGAAAATTGATTTTAATCGAAATTGTAAGAGTATTTCCGACGACATCGACATGATAAATTAATATTTTTAACGAAGAATATTACTTGGAATATTACGGCAAATCAAATTAATAAAATCGTTTTCATTTTGTGTAAGTATAATTTATGTTGACGGTAAAATGTAATAAAATAAGTAGTCGAAACAACTACGCTATTGGTTGTCGGATTCAAAACAATACAGTTTTTCAATTATTTATTTATTTTTCTTGTGCACATGATAATCGTTTACATTGAATATATAAAATATACTTTAGTTTCTTAGTTGCATAATTTTTAATCAGAAACATTTTGTTTTACACTTAAAACATTTAGGAACAGTGGAATATTAATTTGAGTAATTTTCTAATTAATAAATAGATTTCTGCAATCATTATGTATTTTCCATCGAATACATTAATGTCAACACAATTATTGGATTCATAAAGACATTCTGTACAACTACTAATTGCTCAATGTACTACATACGCAACGTACGGATATTAAGGGAACGAAGATATTATTCATACGAATATTATTGTATTGTCCTCGAGTACAATGCTCGATACTCGTTGCAAATAAAAGAATGAATACTGACACTAATGAACTCTTAAAGGTAAGCCATATATGTAAATCGCTCACCGGTTGAGCTACCTTATAAATACTTCAATTTTTTACAATTTTCTATACAATCTATAAATATAAATTTATTTTTAAAAATGAATAATTGGTTTAGGAATAGTGGTCGCATTGCAGTTTTGATTAAAGGATCCATCCAGTGATAGAACTTACTGATGGTGAACAATTTTTAAGGTTGCGGCATCGTTTGTGTTTCAAACACCTACTGGGATCACCTGGGACGTTGAGAACATATGATTTTGAAACAAGAGGATTATGGTGGTTGCATAGGTTCGAGACGAAGCTTTATAGAGAGTTCTAGCTTCTTATTTTACAGTTGGTGAGGTCATTATGGAGTGTGTCATTCGAGACAAAGAAAGGAGCTTTGCTATTTGATGGATGCATTTTGATTGAAAAGTATTGATTTTGTTTATACTTGAAAGCTTGGCTGAACCCCAAAGTTGTATAACGTCAATTTGACGGTGAAAATTTATAAAAATAATTATAATAGTATAAGAATGAATACATTTTCTACGAAAACGATATATAAAAATTAAGAAATAAGTAAACTGCTTTTAATTTTGAATTGACTCCACTAATACCTATTAGTAGTAGAACTACATGTCAAAAAATCGTTAATACATAGAACATAAATAAATAAACCTTAGCCTATTATCAAGTATGTATTCTTATACTGTTAAACGTCATCTGTATTTTAATTAGAATTAATTTTGATAAAAAAAAAAGAAAGAAAGAAAGAAAAAATAAATTAAAATTATTTTTTTGAAAAATATACCGTATCTTTTTGTTTTGTATTTATTTTAATTTTAATTTTTTTTATTACTATGATTATTTTATCATCATTGTCAATTCATACGTGTTATAGTTCGTTGATGTTTAGCAAATATGTTGAACACCTGCTATATATGTCAAAAATTATGTTTTGTAATCTAATAATATTTGATGTTCGATTATATACTAACTAACTATTACAGTATGAACGAATATTTATGAAACAAAAAGTTATTATTTTATTTTATATGTGAATAACAGCTTACATTATGCAGAAATAAATGTATTTGGTAACTAATTATGGATATTATCTTCAATAATGTTTTATACGTTTTACTGGCATTATATCAAAACTGTCAATCAAATGACCACTTAAAACTTTTACGAGGGACGGAAAATGTAGCCAATGTAATTAAAAAATATTATATTATTATAGTAATTAATTTAATGATATTTCAAACTGATATTTTGATTACGCCAGAAAATATATTTTGCAGCATCGTACATACAATATGACGTGTAAAATATTGGGGTTGTAATGTCAAAATATTATTTTTTTATAGTTAATTTTTTTTCTTTTGTTAGAATGACTTATTATAAATATTTGAGTTTGGATGATTTTATGTAAAAAATGTGTGGTATTCAGTTTTTGTTTGCAAATTTTTCGAATATAATTTTATATAAACACACTAATAGAAAATATGAGTGACAACAATTATATATACATAGCTTCTAAGTAAATAATAATGAAAAAGTATTTGAAGTATACATGTATTGATAACATTAATGTTTTTTAAGTGTATTTATTTATTTTTCACACTTATATAACTTATATTTTATCCACGACTATAAAATATAATAAACAAACTAAAATAAAATCACGGTGTTATTTTTCAACATTTCCATCTTGTTTCGTTAATACATTATTACATAACACAATATAAACTATATTTAAGAACTAATGTAAACGTATGTAATAAATATAATTATAATACACCAAAAACACAATTTCATACCGTAACATAACGATCGCAAAATGTAATCGTTTTTCTGATTATATGTAATATATTATATATACATAACCAATAATATATCAATTAAAATTCAATAAAAACAAATCATTTTAGTTGAAAAATAAATATCAATAATAAAATGATTACCTATACAGATGTCATTGTAAGTCATTACGGTGTACGTCTTTAGATTCATATCAATGATCAAAAAAACAAAATTAATTGAAATCGTAAATACATTTTAATTCAATACTTTTGAATTAATAGTTTAGTATATGATTAAAATTAAATTGAATCGATTTTAAAATATTCTATCTTACGGAACAAATGAAGACATTCTATGAATTTTGAATGAAGTGTATTAATTTATTCGTATTTCAAAATTAATATTATACACATAATCTAATATTTATATTATAATAAAACAAATAACATCATATAAGTTCTACACCGTATTGGAAATTTTCGCAGATGTATTTTTTTACGAATCGTCATGACTCAAATGTATATAAAAAAGACATTTTCAAAATTACATAAATTGACCGAATAATATGAGTGTCAACATTTCAATTTATTACCGTTTGACTAATAGTAAAGAAAAATGATTTTTTAAATAACTTAGTAACATTACTTAAACTAAATAGGTAGCTGGTATATTTTTCAAATTAAATAAAAATAACATTTTACATGAATATACACACATCAATATATGAAATGTATTTTTAAAATTGTAAAACTAAATAATTAACTTAAACTAAACTTAACATAAAAATACTAGAGTTTAAAATATACTATTCTTACTTATTACGTAAACCATTGTATTACCAATATCAATCATATTTTAATATATAGTAATTGTTAACTTTTTTTCTGTCAAAGTATTTACATTTTTCTTAACGATTATTAGTTATTAATTCTTTTTTTTGTTTAGCTATTATTATATTAACATTGAGAATTCGTAAAAATTATTAAAAAATGAAAAAAATAAAACAAAAACTTGGACGTGAATGCCTAAAAAACTTTGGAAAAATAGATTGGTAAAATATTGTAGTATACTTGTGACTTGTATTGAAACTTTTGTCTTTTGGCTATTTTTTTTTAAATTATAATAATCTTGCGAACGTCAGAATTTGAATTCGAATAAGTTCGATAACGCTGTGTAAAAATGTAAATATAGCAAAACGCAAATCGCACTTGTATGTTCGATTACCGCGTATAGTCGAATTTCGATGGAAAACTACAATATTGTATAATATATTTTTGAATTTAAAAAATCATCTTACGATTTTGAAAATGAATAAAATGCGTATACCACGTTTTTGTAACGGGTTTTAAATCAGGAAAACGTAATGAGAGCCGTTTCAAAGCAAGAAAAAAAAAATAACCAATTGCCCTGGTAAACGCAACAAAATAAAAACGTCATGGATTTAAATGTTTTCCCTTCTTCATACAGAAGAAATTAAGTATATTATTATTATAACTATTATTTTACCAGCTTAATATTAATAATAAATATTTACGAGAAATAGTAATAACAATTCTTCATACAGAAGAAATTAAGTATATTATTATTATAATAATTATTATAACTATTATTTTACCAACTTAATATTAATAATAAATATTTGCGAGAAATAGTAATAACAATTCTTCATACAGAAGAAATTAAGTATATTATTATTATAATAATTATTATAACTATTATTTTACCAACTTAATATTAATAATAAATATTTGCGAGAAATAGTAATAACAATTCTTCATACAGAAGAAATTAAGTATATTATTATTATAATAATTATTATAACTATTATTTTACCAACTTAATATTAATAATAAATATTTGCGAGAAATAGTAATAACAATTCGCCGTTAGGTTTCTGTCATTTTTCCCGAATAAAATTTCCGAACGATATTCTTTCCGAATAGTATTTTTTATCGACTGTCCATAAATCCGAAACATTTTCTCCCAACGGTTATGGGTTCCGAAATGGCAAAAAAAAATATATTTCTTTTCTATTCACGAAAGTCGTACGAACTTTTAAAATTCTTAAAACCGACAAAACTGAGTAGTCCTGGATTTTTAAAAAATAACCGCTATTTCGTGCGAATCGGCACAATACCAAAAAACTCGAAATCACGTATAACAGTAAGTGTTTGTTGCCCGTCCATAAATTTCCAAGTCGATTCTTGAACTTGTGTATTTTTTTTTAAAACATTTCAACGGTGTTTCAATTTTAATTTTTTTTTTTCTGGAAAAATATCGTTCGGAAATTTCGATTCGAGAAATTTAAGAAGGGGAACGTTCGGAAGTGAGAAAAAAAAATACCAACGAAAATTCAACGGTATACATACGGTGATGATGTGCGACGGTGAACAGGTGGCAGCGGCAATCGGCAAGTCGAATGTGAACGAACGCGGGAGCGCCGAGCGTCCGGTATTTATAGGGTCGCGACGACGGCCGCCGCCCGCGCTGACGCCGTCGCCCAGAAATCCGCGCGGCCCTATGGGAACGCTCGCGACACTCCCGCCCGGAGAGGAGGGTCGTGGCAAGGAGGTTGCGCGGTCGTGCCCTCGCAAACGAGTGGTCGTGCGGGATGCGCCGCGACTCCTGGCGGCCGGCGGCCAAATGAGCCACAATCCGGGACGCGTCGGAACGCTCGGTCGTCTTGTCGCGCCGCTCCGGGGCCGCCGTGATCCGCACAAGGGTCCGGGGAAAAGCCAATGTTTGAACGGATCTATGATCCATTATCCGCTCGGATTCGCGATACTCGGCCCGAGCGCGTGACGGGCGACCGATAACAATTGACGTTGTACAACGAACGAGCGCTTTTTTTCGGAACAGACGTAAGGTCAAACATATTCGACCCGTGTTCAATACGAAAGTAATTCGATTCCGGTACGCGCGTTCGCTCCGTTTTCCATTTTCGCCGTGGCCCCAGTGGTTTCGTGTAGGTCTGTGGTCCAGTATAATCTGTGATTTGCATCGAACCGTACATCGCCGTTTCCGTTAAACCTATCACGTACTGTTGCACAACAAATAAGTTTTGATGTGGCGTTGAAAACCTGTACCTATACCTACGAGCGCCATTCAGTTTTGGTCCATGTACGAACGATTCGTGCGACCGTACACACACGGGGAAACGGAAACGTAGATCGTAGACCACGGTCTTTTATGTCAAGTATAGGGTGATCAAATATATTGGAAAGGGGAGGGCTGAAGGCCTACTATGAATTTCCAACGTACCATTTCTCGGGTGATCTGTCCTTACACCATCACCTAATTAACTTTAATGATATCTATAAATTAAATAAAAACAATACCACGATCTAGATGAAAATAAGACATTTATTTTTTTCCGGCTATAATTGCAAACGTCTGTTATTTTTAAAGCAAATATTTAAAATATTATTCGAATCTTTATTATTTAAAATATTTGATTCGATGTTTGGAGGAAGGCGAGGCAGAAGAAGAAGATTTGATTCAATGTTTAGTATTGCAAAGGATGAAATACGGTTTTGTCTCAGTGTCGAAAACGACCTTTCGCATGATGTCGAAGAAACTGGTAAGGTCAGAGTTAAATGTAGAAGTTTATGTGTATATTATATTACAATATAATATATTTATTAGGCAAAGTTGAAACGGTTTTATAAACTTTGGATAAACGTATTTGATATTCTTATTCCGGTTCATTATTATTATGTTAAACACAATTTTTGGCAACCATTATTTCAATTGTTTCAATTGAAGTGCACTCAAATCAACTTTTAGTAAATCCTACATTATTACGAAGTCATTATTAGATCAATTTTATATAAGTATATTAGTTTTTGAATTTTTACAAATTTTGATTTATTTATTTACACTGCACTTGCCTTATTATGTTGAATAAAAAATGAATTTTTTTCTATAGTCTAGATTAAAAAAGTTATCAATAGTATTTGCCAATTACAAACTTATTGGAGACAATTTTTTATATTATTTACATCATCGTCTGTTATCGAATAATAAGCATATACTTAGTGATTTCGACTATCTTCAAATGCTTATTAAATTTAAGTTACTTGCTGCTTGACCAGTGTCCCATTTTCGATTTAAAATATTGATGTATAATAAGTGATACTTTTTGCACCCATGAAAGAAAAATCTACGATAAAAAATAAAATATTTTTATATTTTTTTAATAGTTTGCCATATTATATTAATATATTTTAAATAATATTTTTTACAAACCAATCGCTCTTGAAACATCTGTGTCGTTGTTATGTCTAACTTCTTGATTTAAAAAATTCATAATTATTTTAAAGTTGTCTATAACTGCCTTGCAGTTTTTATGACGATCAACTCATATAGTATCATTGATTTGTTAAAGACTACATATTTTTATATTCAGAAGTTTTTACATATCCTGCAACTTATTGTTCTCGGAAAGCATTAAGAAATATATGTTTATTGCTTCCAACATATTGAATACTAGCTTTAAATACTTAAAAAGTATTCATATTTTTATAAATGAACTATTAATTTATTGTTAAGTTAATAAGTTCAAAATTGAAGCCTATATTCTTATACTTATAAATTACAATCAAATTTAACTTATGAACTACACAATACACTTAAGTTGCATATGGATGATATATCTTAGTTTTAACTTGAACATCAGATACAACATTGTATCCGTCATGGGACTGCCCATCAATAAGAACTTGGTCTAACTTACAATATTTTAAAAAGTTGAGAATTGCATTTACTAAAATGTCCACATCTTGTTTCTTACATACATTTAAATAACCATTGAACCGTTTGAATAGATCAAAATGTTTAATAAATCGAATACAAACTGACATTTAATCTGACTTGTGGCATCTAAGATATATTTAGTTATTTATAACATTTGTTTGCAATGATAATATTTCAAAAGATACTTATGTTCATCACACAAAATTATTGTGAAATGAAATAAATCTGAAAGGGCTTATATTTATTATGGGGGAGCTCAGTCCCTTCTAAATACGCTTATGTTGCTAGGGCGAAATATTTAAATATCTACGTTGTTATTTTTATCTACAAAAAGGCGATTAAAAAAATAATATTAATTATATAAAGCGAAAAAATTTCAAATAGCCTGTATATTATTTTGCTTTATTATCTCTTTGGCATTCTTAATGATAACTTTCAAATCTAACGAGTAAAAACGTAATAAAAATATACTTTATAATATATGTTTAATTTTAATAGATTTGTTTAATCTTAAAACAATTTTTAAATAATCATTAATTTTCATTGTTGTACTTTCGGAAACAGGAGGATGCACAACGTATGTATGGAGATTTTCATACTCACTGATAAGTAAGGCTAGGAACTTAAAATAAAGGCTAAAAATATTACATTAATACACGTGAAAATGTCATAATATGCAATTAACGAAAATCGATTAAAATATGAAAATATCTATTCTTAAATCGAAAACACTATTATTAAACATATAATGTATTGATCAAATGAACAAAATATGTTTTATATTATTTTTATTATTACAAAAACTAATTAACTTATAATTAAAGTACTAATATTTTATTCAAGTTTAAATGATGTAAAATCTGTTTAAACTAAATGTATTAAATAACAAGTTCGTAGAATGTACATTTTATTGATTTTATAAGTATTTTTCAGCGTCGTGTGGTAATGACATTTTTATTTGATTTTCTATGAACTTATGTTACACGAATCGGAGACAATTTTAAGAGAACCTTTCATCAAAGAGTTTGGTTTTAATATTAGATTTAAAGTGCAATTATATAAACAAAACTATCAAAAACAAGTTGGCAACTTTGCTAATAACAAATTAGTATGATATGTAGTACAATAGACCTCCAAGCACCGCACAAAGCGGGTAAAAAAGTTATTTATATATTTTGTTTGCTTTTGAACGATAAGTTCATGTGCAAAGTCTCGTGGAAAAATGTCAACATAATATTGGACGTTGTTCGAGTAACACATGGCTTTAGAAAATCAATATCGGGTAAAAAATAACAGAAAAAATTAACATCAATTTCAATAGTCCATTCGCTATAATACGATCTATTAGGTATATATTACCTGGTGTATAATCGACGTTTCTGGACATTCCGACCCAGATCCTTTTACATTCGGCGTTAAACCCGCGACGTCAACTAAATAAATAATTTTTATTATATAGTTTTTAAGTGGTATAAAAGGTCATATTATATCGTACCTACTCATACACTTGTAAGTCGTGTATTTATACATACTGCCCATTCAAACGCGTTTTTTGATTTAAAAGTGTATTACTTCTAAGGTTTAAACTTTACATTTCCCAGTTATTTTAGTTAAAACCAGGGCTTTTGAATAAAAAATTTAGTTTTACGTTATTTACAATTCAAACGTTATACAAATTTTGAGTTTATCGTTATTCAAAATTTAAACGTTATTCAACTTTTGTGTTTATCGTTATTCAGAATTAAAACGTTATTCAACTTTTGTGTTTATCGTTTTTCAGAATTAAAACGTTATTCAACGTTTACATTTATTGTTATTCATCATAGTATAATTCATACCATCTAAATTATACATATTACCATATTACCATTTTTAAATAGTACATACTACATTCACAAATAACAAAATAAATACCTATGTCTAATATCAATATATATTCATGAATACACTTAAAAACAAAATAAATTATACATTATATATGTTATTGATTGTTTCCTCTAATAATTAATATGTTTTCCAATATATCACTTGAAATTGAACTTCTCAAGTCTGACAATTTAAATGTTGTATTTATTTTATTTAATTCTTGGATTAAATAAAAATAGATCGCGCAGACTAAATATTTCCACGAAACCAGTATCATAATTTATAACTATTGTAAAATAATTGAAAATTAATTATTTCGTTTAATGGAATACAATACATACCGTTTTACGTTATATTTTGTTTAATTATATATCATATATTTTGTTAAACGTTACGTTTTGTTTTGTGTTATTTGTTTATTTATGTTTATCATTTTCCGTTATAATTACGTTTACAAATTTCAATAGTTTTTTGTCAAATATAACGTTATAATCATAACGTTATTGTAACGTTTGCAAGCCCCGGTTAATACTAATAAAAATAGCAGATTAAGTTTTATTATTGCTATGTATCATGTTTAAAGTTAATTATATCTTAAAACATAACACTTGTCGTAAGAATTTTTTAAATAATAAAAAAATCTCCGTACATTCTAATTCTATAAATTGCGAGCCCTGAATTTAAAATGATCTTAAAACACAACGTACGATTAGTATTTCATTGTTCCTATTATAAGTATGATGCAGCGATGACTTGTTTGATTCAGTTTAGGTACATACCAACAAGATTTTTTTTTTTTGTTTATTAATAATAACAATAATAATAATACAAATATTGAACACAGAGTGTGCGCGCGTATATTGTAATAGTATTATGGTATAAGAAATAAAATTCCACGCCGTTCGGCTTCAGTAGTACATTACTTTCCAATATTATTACCATAATATATGTCTGCGGCTCGATATATCATATTTTACATATATCACTGGCAATATTGGCAACGAGCCGTATAAAATCGTGTTTCACTATCGATTAGCGGTAATAGGAACGTGATATTATCTACGCACACATAGCTGTGTAATACGTCGACTGCAGGCGCGAACGCAGGGGAGTAGGGGTTAGACGTTCAACACCCTCCCCGTCTTTAAATATCAGAAAAAAATTACCTGACCTACAAATTTAATAGTTATTTTAAATTTTCCACGAGACTTGCAAATAAAATATTATTATATATATATAAAGTAATGAGGCATGCTATTTATCCACATTTTATATTTTACATTTTTCCAAAACCCCTCGTAATTATTTCCTGCGTTCGCCACTGATCGACCGTATTTTACTCGTTGTCGTGTCGAAATAAAAATCGTTAAATCATTCGTGATAAACCGTACACATAACTTTAAACATTGTGTCTTACTAATTAATTTCGTTACAACAATAATGTCACATAATCCATAATCCATAATGTTCACGTTCAACTCTTTCGAACTATTTTTTTTACTTGTCCACGATTTTACCAGAAGGATAACTCAGGCCATCGCAATCATGAGAGGTTTTGATAATAGCAAAAAAAAAAAATAAACAAATAAAAATATTGTTTTATTGGTGCTTTAGAGTGAGAGTAGATATTACGAAAGTTTCCGTAGTTCAATACAATTCAAAGTTTACACTATTGATTCGTAGAGACTGTGCCCATAACATTCCGGTGTTGATAAGACATATTCGACATTCCGTGAGTATGTGCATTGGATTATGACTTGAACTCCACGGGCTGTACAAATATAAAGTTGTTTCTTGCTCATTAGATAACTATAGGATAATTTAGCGTGTCCAATTGTCTGTATTGTTAGTGCATTACTTCAAATACAATATGCAGGTATTTCTATGGGATGTGTCTAATTTTCGTACGGCGGTGTGTTTTGTCTCATTCAATTTAGTGGAGTAATATGTTCATTCACGATGAAATTTTACACTTGGCATCTTGTTCATTATTGGTACACGTGTACTTTTAAATCCACGAAAGAAGTGATTTGTGTGAACAATGATAGCGGAGGAGAACTGATTGCGGTTTTGGCTACGAGGTCAACGTGTTTATTCTATTTTATGCTGGATTCGCCGGGGATCCCGAATAGTCTGATATTTTATTTGTTTATTTTTTTTTTTTACACCCCTTGCAGTGTTTTGTAATTATTAGGATTTCGTAAATGATGTATTGTATTTTTGATAATTTGTAGGCCAATATGTTATGTATTGTGTTACTATTATTAATGATGGCGTTGAAGAAGTCGGTAATATACACCATATGCGATACACATATAATATAACACCGTATAATATGACCATATACATACGTATATAGCACACGTTCTTATATACGGTCTATTGCACACCTTGATATTTTATTTCCCATTTCTCGTCGAAAAAACTATTGTTGTTACTGCTGATTTTAACCATCATTGTAAGACGCACCTCATCAACACATTATTATTCCAAGAACAGTGACAGTAAATGTTCGTTTTCGTTGTCGGTTCTGTAGTAAAAATATATACTATTATTTTCGTAAAGTTTTTGTTTGGTAATTTCATAGGATATTTGATTGATTTTTTTAGAACCTATTCTCATATTATAATATACAGGGCGATCATAATCTTCCGCGAAAAAAAAAAAAAAAAACACGAGCCACCGATCATGATTTAATACATTGCATTCGATTATATATTTGAACTACAAGAATAAAAATGAAAGTAGCGATATTTTTTTGGCAGCCTCAAAGAACAGAAAAATAGTTTTCTTGGTTATATTATACTTATCATACGAGTATTTTTCTGGAGAATAATGGTATAAATTTAAATACATACACGTCGCTATATAGTAGAACCTTACATGTTTTAATAAACAGCAAGTAAATTTGTTTTGAAACTATATTATAATAAATGTTTTTTATTCAATAATTTTATTTATAGTACAGACTATACAAGCGATTACTGAAGTAATTGTATGAATAAAACAATTTTTTTTTAAATGATAACCAACTTGATTTTTAACGAACTTGACTACTTGCTTCGTTTCATCAGGTATAGATTAAAATATTAAATCACTATAATAGTAATTAACAAATATTAAAAAAATAAATATTTTATACTGTATATAAAGCACATTGATTTTTCTTAACTTAAAACATGTAATATTTATAATGATAAATACATGATTAATTAAAACAAAAATTAATAATTTATGTTTCTATAAGTATAATATAAGCATTGAGCTTACTGATAAAAATTTGTCTTTAAAATAAAAATATTTACAATACTTGTTTTGAAATAAGTTTACTAATTATAATCATTAAGTATTTACCATTTGTTATAGTTATTTGTCGAAATTAAATACTCAAAAAGTCACTAAATAAGCAATCGGTTCAATTTGTTCACGCCTAACAAGGGTACAACTACATGCAACGTTTAAAGAATGAAACGTTTTCCTCCGACGTTATGCAGTAATTTGATTTCAACGAACTCTATAATAGAGTATTTAATTATTTATTGTACTTTACGAGAGCACGAAACATGAATTATACAGCCATTAAATAATCAAGCAGTATATTTAATAGTCTAAGAGATTTCATACTATTTCTTGTACCCTTTATTGATGATTTTAATTAATAATAAAGGATTAACAACTATACCTATTATACTCATCGATAAGTGAGAATCGTTTATTAAACATTAATCAAAAGTATATAGAATATATTTATATAAACTAAAATATAATATGACTACATAAGTAATACAATAACACACCGGTTTGATCAGAAAAAAATAGGCTAACAAAAATAATTTATAATTTTTACGAGTATTAGCATGCTTTTGCTGTTTTACCCAACACGCATTTAACGCAAATGTAAACGAGTCGATTGGTCAATATGTTGCTATCGTTGCCTGTCATACTGTTTGCTTTTGCTGTAACCGAAATACATTAACCGTAGGGAATAATATTTGCGGAAAATGCTTGTGTGGAAGCGTCTCTAAACTCTTCCAAGTAACATTTTCCGGTGTTCATTCGATCAGCCATGAAAATTATTATTACTGTCGTTTAACGTAGGAAAAAGTCCCACTTGCCTTCCCTTTTGAAAACATAGAAGTAAAGTGACATGTTACCGTTCCAATGGATATCTCACCTTTAACTTTGTAGCAATACGTTTACAATAAAAATATAATATTTGCCTCTTCTCGTACAAATCAACGTACAGTGGATGTTGTTTAAATTTACAAGTTTTGGAAATCATTAAGCATAGCGGTTTTTCAATTAAAAAATCGTTGAAAAAATTAAATTTAAATTTTTATTTTTATTGTTCCTAATGATTAATGCTGGTAGCGAAATGTGTTGTTCTGACAAGGCGATTAAACGTTATATATGTAACAACGTTATTCCGTTCAATTGTGTCAAAGTCGTTGTTAAAAAATAATTAAAAATAAATATTTTATTATTTATATCCAAACATAGTTTTATTAATTTTTTTTTTTTTTTACGACCAAGTAAAATGTGTGGGTTATGTGTATATATGTCTTAAATAGTTTTTAAAATAATATGTAACACGAATTATGGTTTATTTTAGCTTCCAAATATTTATAATAACACTATTAGACTTCAATTAACTTACACACTTGTCGCAACATTTTCAATCCTATATATTTTACAACTAGAAACAGTACTCACACCGTAAATATTCATGGCTACTGACGGTGTCGGTGTTTTATTATTTTTCTTTATTTTTTTTTTAAAAAAAAAAAAAAAACATTAATAAATCAAATAAAAACGTTATAATAGTTATTAACATTTCAGTGAAAGTTCAGTAAAACTAAACACGATCAAAAAACGTATGTGTAGCGTGTTGTATCTTCTTCGTTTAGCTCTATACACGGCCAGTGTCTTTTAAAAAACATTCATTTGTGAAAGCCAACCAACGTAGTTGTAATAATAATAACAGTAATAACAATAATAAAACACAATTACATCTAATGGTATGGATAAAACAGTGCAATGAGATCAATAATATTTTTTTGATAACATTAAAATGTTCGATGACATCCTTTGTCGGATAAGATTGGTGCAATTTTTCGTATTGTACGACACACAATAGCCATGACGGTCTCTTTTACTAATTCGATGTATTATGATATTATATCTTAAGGTATGAGGTTTTTAGGCCAATGGAGCATACGATGAAAACAGTTTTCATAAGAGATTTTTTAATTTTATACTGTTCTATCCATCTTCCGGATAATTTTTGAACTAATACATGAAAAATAATAATCTACTATTCTATAATAATAACAGTATAATAATAGCAATCATAGTCATAATTATACTAAACAAATGTATGTGTATATAATTATGGGATCAATTCTCTCATTCAAAGTTAGATTTGTATTAAAGAAACCGAGAGTTGATAAAAATAAAATGTTTTGTTTTTGTTTTTTTTTTTTTATCAGTAATACTATTTTATCAAAAAAGTACAATTATTCAATGTTAAAATTTAATTATCCTTGTATTTTAATTGCTCGTCCTCCAAATATATTGCGATAACAATTAAGATATTACCTCGAGAGAAATCTTTCGTAATGTTGTACAAGTGTCACACGTACCTATCACACGTGATAATAGAGAGTTGTAGCAACGGTTTACATGATTTTGTATGTCTTTAAACGTGGTATTTGTCCTTAACATAAAATCAAATAAGATAAAAAAAATGTGAGGACCGCCTTGGGCGGAAACCGAATATCGGTAGTAGTACAAGTAGGGAAAACGTATAATTTTGACGATTTTTTCTCGGAAGTTTCTCGTTTTAGATCATTTATTGTCAATAATTTTCAGCAACTGTGTTTATTGTGCGATCTCGTTGGACATTGCTGCATAGGTCATTATTCTAAAAGAAAGCTGTTCCTGAGGCTGCGAATGTGAAAAATAAAAATAAAACCCGAGCGACTTAAAGCTATATAGGAGAATCTGCTGTGACCGAAGTCTTATTTCCATTGACAAATCACTACGCTACATTTTAATAAGTCGCTACGGTATCCACTCGTATCGCAAACAGCCAACTCGTGCTGGCAAATCGATACGATCTTATATCAATGTCTACTTAAAGTAGTAACAGTCTAACTGTCGGATTTGGGATGAAAATCCTGTTATTATGTCGTAGTACAAAATTTTTTCCTCGCGTACACTGTCATTCGACATCCACCCGAATTATCCCGTCCCGTTTAATCTTAACAACTAGATATGTAAGTTTAAGTTCTTAACTTTCAAATTTATTGAGGTTATGCACTGTCCCTTGAACTTTTGACACGTTAGAAATATTTCTTGCCATTCCCGTCAGTTTAAAAACAGTATAGGTGATTTAGTTGCGTGTGACTCGATAATTTGCACATATTATTATAAAACATTTATCTTACAATATTAATTTACGTAATTTGTTTGATTTTGTTCACGATATAAATTATTTTACGTTGTAACTTGTTTATACACATGATTCAGTAAAATGTATACAATCTAAAAATAGAATACAAAACTATGGGGTCATACACCTACAAGTCAAATTAAATATTTTCCAACCAGGAATATATTTTATCCTCCATACGTCCATACCAACATGATCGATTTGGTCGGTCAAGGGACAAAACTGACGGATAAAGACCCTCCTCAAATTACGCGATTCAAACGTGACGCAATTGAAATACAACATGCACGATTTAAGCGATAAGTGCAATTTGAAGTTTACCAACACCAAACAATACTCCTTAGTCAATCAATTGCGTTTTTTTTTTTCGATTTTTATTTTAAAAATGTCAAATTCGATTTGTTCAATAGACGAAGAAAATATTAGTGCAAAAGGATATCGAATGCCTCTGTAGTCAGAATTATATTTACGTATAAATAAATAATATAATTTAACGAAAATAAAAATGGAATTACGCGCTATCCGTGCAACGCGACTACCAAACGATCGGCTCTGCCAGTAGCACTTGTCGTCCGTCGCTCGAGTCAAAGTCGCGTTGTTATCAAATTGCATCATTAGTAGATCCTCATTCTCTTCGCTGGGAAATCGCTCGTATCGCATGTATCGCATAAATCGTGTCACGTTACAATCGCCTTGTGTGCAGAGGTCTTTTGCTCTTCGTGTATGGCATACTCATAGGCGTGTGTGCATACTCCTATTTCAGGTGTGGCTTTTATTTACTTTTTTTTTTATCATCCATCCCCATACAAAATTCCCCCTCGCAAAAGATAAATAAAATAAACATACATAATATATAAAAGTAGAAATAAAATTTATTATGAAACTGATACACGGTACAATTAGTACAAACATTATGTGAATTAGTATTACAATTGTTTGAAATATTAATCTTCTTACCCTGCTATTAAAATCTTGAGCTCTCCAATTGGTTCATCATAATTGATTGAATTAGTTATTTATGAAACACGCCTATAGACGATAAATGTATATGGGATACACGTCAATTGGTCGTATACAATTTACCGCACAACAATTCACCGCAAATTATTGATCGCAAGCCAATTGATCGCAATTACAATTTACCGCACGGCAATAGATCGAAAAATAACATTTTCAGGAATAATTTTTAATTTTAATACATATTTAAATTTTAATAAATTTGGCACAACTCTGGTTACATAATATATATTATATGGTTAAATATATATTTTTTCATCTTAGATTAAAAATGTTTAAAAAATGTTGTTAGGTATATAAAAATGAAATCTTGATAAATAAGCATATACTTATTTTTTTACATAATGGCTTAATACATACTCTAAAGCCATATTCTATGTACAGTACGTTTAGCTACACGATGTTATACCGATTGACGATTTAGTCAGTACTGATGTATTGTCGTAGCGTTTCATGGTGATCTATATGACTATCGGATTGTTAGAGAACAATACCGACTGATAAAATTGGGTACGACTATAATGTTAGATAAGATTCGATTGTTAAAGATCGAATAATTTTATGAAAAAATACTATTCGCCTTAAAATTACCCTGAAATAACCTAAGTTTGCGATAAATAATCGTGCGGTAAATTGTAATTGCGATAAATTGGCTTGCGATAAATTGTTTGCGGTCAATTATCGTGCGATAAATTGCTTACGATGAATTGACGGTACACCAGATGTCGCACTCAACGAATCATGTCGTCTCATAACAGATTGCTTAAGGAACACACCCACCAGTAAAATCTTTCCTCTAGCAGGTATCGCCCCTCCTGACATTCGCCGAAGAGTCAAAGCTGACTGAGAAAGAACGAAGCAAAAATATGATAAGCTACATCCAATGTTTGGAATAAGCCTCCCATCCACTCACCTGAAATGAAGGAAAAACTTTCTAAAGTGCACACAAATTTTGGAAAAAAATCAGAAGCAAGAAAGGAGCGATAGATGGAAACTCTCCTTAGACAAGGGTACTGAGAAGTGGATGATACCGGCCAAACACTTACCTACAGATAACAACTTTGAGTGCCAACGTGGAGAGCAATAAATAGACTAAGAGTAGGGATTGGGAGAACAAAAGTAAACCGAGCAAAATGGGGTCTCATTCCTGCTGAGGATACATACTGTGACTGTGGACAGTTTCAGACCATCTAATAAGCTGCCCAAGCTGCACAACTTCCTGCACAACGGATGACATCATGCTAGCAACAAAGGAAGGAATAGAAGTGGCCAAGTTCTGGCAAGATAGTATTTGACACTTTATTAATTATTCACTCGCTATTTCCTACCATTTATGTATCTATTTATCACTACTATTTATTTATTCATGTTTTGTTACTTATTTATTTTAATCTATTTATTCATGTTTACTTACTTATTTATTTATTTATTTGATGTTACTGACTCATAAATGTTAATGTATTTAATACTAGTCATATTTATATACAAGGTTGCTTGACACGAAAAAAAAAAACGGCTGAACCGATTTGGCTCAAGTTTTTTTTTAATTATTCGTAATTACCAGGAGAAGGTTCTTATGTAAGAAAAAATGAAGAAAGTTGCACGGAAAATTAAAAACTAATATAACCGTGTAAATTGTATACTTATATAGCTAACTGCAACCTGACCTTTTTTTTGTGTGTGTTTTATCGGAGTGTTTAAATATATATGTAATCCCTTGGTTACAGAATTACGTAATTACAGTTTATCGTATAAAACAGATGCATCCGTCCAAATTCCACAGTACAGTAAGTTTATTGATAAGTGTTAATCATTTTTTAAAGATTTTTGGTACGTTTGTTTTTTAAAAATTCTAGCAGTTAGATGTATAAACTCAAGTCGCAAGACTCGTAATTATGCGAGTCAAAAATATAGAAGAGCAAGTCAAACTGACGAACAATGCGAAGCGTGGAATTTAGTTGAACAGAATCGATGGAATCGAAATCGACAACATAGTATTACATATTATTTGGTACAGAGATATATTAGACCTACTGACAGAAGATAGGCTAGGTTGAAAAGTGATAGTAACCCTGGGTGGTACTCAAGCAGACATTTTGATATTTACGATGGAAATTTTAATAATTTATTGTTTATATTTTATTTTATTAAATAATAATAATTAGTGTAAAATAAATTATTATAAATTGTTATTAAATTATTAATGAATTTAACACAAAGTTTGAGACATATAAGAGGTAAGATTTTTAACGGGCTACAAAGTGCACGGGTTCAGCTAGTATAATATATTTATTATCCGTGATAGTCAGTCACGAAAATTTTTATATTAAAGTTGAAAAAAAAAAAAAAAACTGATTTTTCAAAAAAATTAGTTAAAGTAATTGACTCTTTTGACCTAAGTACCTGGCAAATACGACCAACATAAAAAAAAGGTTTCAGGTGTGACTATAAACCGCACCCGTGCGCACACCTATGTTCCTACTATTTTGTTCGTATTCCAACAAAGTTCAATGTGTATCCGACTATTGAACGAATCGTACGAACACCGGCGTCGAAACCGTTGAAAAACATTTTGATGAAAGTGCAACGATCTGATTGGAACCGGAACGCGTTTTTTTTTCTATAGGGCGCTAATCACACCTCTGGAGTACGCACGCTCGGTAATGCGAAACAAATATGATGTGTAGTAAACGAGTATACGTTGCACATGCGTAACACAGCGTTTTTGACGTACGCACTAGTGCGCAGTGTCATACAATCGAAAGTCGAGATCGTGTAAAACGCCGGTCGCGTGTGCGCACGTTAAGATGGCCCTTAAAAATAAATGTTTAAATTCCCTGTACGGCACCAACCCATTTTTCGTCAATACCCAACGTGATTTTAACCGCAAAGTTGGAAATTGTTCAATAAAAAAATTGTTTTACGAAAATCTCTAAACATAGGGTTGTAACTTTTTTTTTTTTTCCATTGCAACCAACAAACATCGAACGTCGGGTAGAAAATCTTTTGACGATTTCAAAAATATCACTCATGTTCACCCGTACGTCTGTTAACGGTGAATATCGCAAGGTCGGAGTACCGACACGTGTTACATGACAACGGTACGCGCGTATTTCGGCGCACTGATGACTTCCAAATAACTGTATTCATGTGAATAACCACTGCCTATTATTACGCGTAGGTAGTGTTCAAGTGATGCGCTCCATCGCGGTCATACGAATACGACTGGCGAACCTATTTATAATTATAGTGTACACGTGAACATTGCGCGCGGGTTTCTTTTTAAAAAAAACACTCGAAACGCTAACATATTTATTTCATTTTTGTTTAAATGACGAGTAAATTTTATGAATACAGTTGAGCACGATAAGGCAGTGATGCGGTGTACATTTATAGACAACGACGCACAACACATGTTTCTGTAACTACTCGCCCACCAAAGGTACACCATCCTTGAAAGTTTTCCATGAACATAAATTTAAAAGAACCAATAACCATTAAAGATTGAGGGACTTACCTACCTGTATAGTTTACCAGCTAGGGTTAGCAAATTCGAAGAGGCTTTTCCCCCTTTTACGTTATAGTTTATATTTATCGACCAGTGTCCATAATCGACTAATAATTCCGCATACAGATTTTACCGTCGTAGTTATGGTTTTATCGACCCTCGTGTGTCCTGCTGCTGCGTTCGTGATACGTGTTGGCGATATGTTCTAACTCATCTAAATCCAATCACACGTCCTACACCCACGTTTTCCCCATGACACCCGGACGTCCTCCAAGAATCCGTTTGCGTCACTGCGATGAGGTATGAAACAGTAAACCGTACGCAATGCACGAGCAATACGTATAATGTACGTCGTGCACCTAAACGCGTTCGGAGTCGTTTCTCCGTCACCGAGTTCTTTTTTTTCCCATACCCGAACGCTGGCTTGTGCGTAGGGTCTCCGAGTCATCTGAAATCTACCGCGGTTCGTATAAGAGTTCCTTTGGCGTGCTAGTTCTCTGTTCACATACCGTGCTGGCGGCAAGCTCCTGGATTACGTCCTTGACGGATGATGTCCGTTGTGATCGCGTTGGACGACGGCATTTCCGTCGAACTGGTATTATATGCTGCGATAACGGTTCGGAGTGCGATGTTTTGGCAACGGTTAGAGCATTAGATTTGCGCCGGTACAGTTCCGCAGTTGTATTATATACCGTTCGAGCACGACGATGGAAACTGCGTACGTACCGAAAACTTATTCGAGACGAGATTTTCTCCGAGATTTTTTGCGGTTGGATGAGTCATGGGTACGTTAACTACGGTTACCAAGATAAGTTAAATCCTTAGAATAAACCAGTCTGCTATCCAGTATACTGCAATAAATCATAGTCTATACTCGATGTACTAGAATTTAAAAAAGAAAAAAAAAATCCATAACTATGGCAGCAGTCTTTGGTCGGTCGGTGGATGGTGGCTGGTTGTCACTTTTCAGTAATATATCGATTGCCCATCTATGATTATACGTCCACCTCTCCGCTGCGTGCACAGGTGGCGTTTGTTGGCCAAGTCTCACGTGGAATGCCTAAGAGTCTCTCCTTCGATCGGTAATCTTCCGGCTGACATGTATGCGTTTTCAGCTCAACAAACAGCAGTCGAGGAATGCATATTACGCAAAGCCGTTGTTCAGCGGAATCTATTCGCAGAGCTGTCGAATGATGCAGTCGGTGTACTCGGAAAACTTTTTTCCCTCACAATTCTGCACCCCATCACGATTCGCGACCCCGGCATAAGGCACCGCGATTCACCAAACTCACACCACCGCGTGCACTACATATCTGCACAGGAAATAATGTAACAAACACACTCTCAGTGGCTTATGTTCGCGGTGGGTGGGGTGTTTTCACAACCCGAAGAGAAAAAAGATTCAAAAGTCGTAAATTACTTGCGACGGAGGTACAGAGAAAGAAAACATTAATCTATATCGTGTTGTTGTAATTTTTGTACAAAAATATTTGCACAATAAAGAAGTATTAAAAAAAAAAGGGATAAGTATTTTTTTGTAATATTATAAAATCACTTATTTTTTAGAAAAACTTGAAAATACGCCGTCACCGCACACACCGTGCCATTTATTGCATCGGTATGCCCGTATCTCGGTATTAATGATTTCCAAACAAACTGTATTCGTGTGAAAATAACGATTGCTATTATTACGTGTACTACTTATGTGTTGCTGCATCGGACACAACTGACAAACCTATTTATAATAAACGCGTGCATTGTTTATATACACGTACATACACTGTACGTGCGCGTATAACGGCGTGCGAGTTTTTTTTTTTTTTTAAACAACTGACACACTGATACATTATGATGTCGAAATAATAACGTGTTCGCGATTATTTTAGTGCATACTAAATTAAGTTTTAACACGCGTGGTTTGTTTCACTTTTCGTCGTAACGGCGAAATAAAATTAAAAATTCTCCGGTATATGTCCGCATTATTATCATTATTCCCCAGCGCAAACAAACGTTGGTAGTTTAATCCGCTTTTATTTTAATTCGTTTAAATTAATTGTAAAACACGACAACCGAACGGGTAAAGCTGGAAATTCCTTTGTCCGTAATGAAAAAAAAAAAAAAACGTTGTTTATGGAAAATACCGTTCAAACGGTTGCAGTTATTTGCAAATAGTTCTGGTTTTAAATGTTTGCCATCGTTTATCGTTTTTATCTTATGATATACGTTAAAAAAGCGTTGGTACAAGTGTTTATGCAGACCAATGTCGACGAATGTTTATTTTTCTAAACACGTTTAGTTTTAAAACAATCGTAAGTCAACCATTATTGGATTAGATACATACCTGCATAATATACGTATATTTCAACATTATTTTTACGCATTACACACTTTGAATAAATGTTAACCTGTTCGATTCGAATTACTGGAGGCCGTTTGGCTGTAATGACGATGGCATACGATCGTCCGTCGCGTCGGTGCGCATACGTGCAGATTGTTCCGGGGTCCGTAAAAGGGGTTACGTGCACAAGGGTCGAAGTACCGTGTTTGTTACGCCCGAGCTTGATAACGATAGGAAACGGCTTATTATAGTCTACACATAGTTTGTATACCAGTGCATAGTGTTAAGAAATCATCGTTTTTAATATCGATCACACGCTCTCGGAAACGATGGTAATTGACATTTTACGATTCCTAACGGTAAAGTAAATTTTGAGTGGTAAAAATTAATAATTATACTGTGAACACGCAGGATGTATGCACTAATTGAAGTACCTGAACTCGCTCGGGAGGTATTTAATCATTTTTAATTAGAACTAAGAAGAAAAGAGCCCACAATCATCGTACACATTTTTTAATGCCATTCATTTTTATTTGTTTATACTATATTCATAAACACATACGCATCAATTAAAATCAACGTATTGAACTAGACTAACTATATCCAAGGTAATCAAAAAATGAAAAAGTTATACCTCCAACCCGAAAGTGTTTCGTTCCATATAAATGCAATTCTCGAAAAATCTCTGTACACATATAGTGTCGAAGGAACAACTTTTATGTCAAATTTCAAATGCATACGTTTTGTCATTTCTGAGGTGTAACGTTTAATGAATGAATGATCGGTATTTGAATTTAGATTTTCCTTTGTTTGATATTTTTTACTTTCACTAATCATGCGGATTAATGAGTTGCTCAGGCTCGACTGTAAATCAGTGTACGTATGAACATCACACGATCATAGTACTACGGATTAAAATATTTACGTGTGGATTTACATTAACTAAAAACTCTAGTATATTATTCGTGTTTACATTCGTTTGGACTAATACCAATAATTGTTTAGAAGTAATCCGCACTAGTATTGTGTCCAGAACAAACAAAACGGTCTAAAAACCCTGACCGAGAGAAGTTGTTCAGACTAATTTGCGACTTTACTCGCGACTGCCGCGGGTCTGAAGCGATCGGTTTCAGTTGGTTAAAAACCGTTTCGTCGTTTCGTCAATGTAATATAATTTGTTATAAACGTTAAACAAATATACCGAAGTCTGTATCTGTGTAGCTCGTCTTGAACATGACATTTTACGACATGTGATTCTAGAACTGTTCAATACATACGTACAAATGTGATGAAATGTTATTATAAAAAATCTTTTTAGTTCTTGGAAAAAAAAAAAAAAAAAACGAATGTTATTATCAAACGAGCACTAATTACGATGCAGCTTTTAACGATTCATGCTGAAAATCTACGGGGTAATTATTTCGAATTGTTCTGTTGGAATCGCTAAAAAATAGCTCCACAAAAAGGAAACCGCGTGTATCATGATTATATATTACGGTTATTACGAGTTCCGTGAGTTATATAATATGTGCACAACATGTATACGTATTTGATTTGCAGTAATATTTTTCAATAGTTTTAATGAGGTTAACCGACAAGGCGCACTCGAGCGATATGGACGCACGCGCTAATAATGATGTACACATACAGTGCATGTATGGTTTCGGCACAGTATTGCATTCATTATTAATGTAACAACATGAAAATTACGATGAGGATACGTAATGCGCGTTTATACCGTTTTGAATAATTTATGCAAAACGTCGTAAACATTCTCGGACAGATTATTTCCATCGACTTTCGTCTCACCACCGGAAGACAGTGCACCATAAACGTTGATAATATTTTTAAATTTTTTTTTTTCACCGATTTTTACTCCGCGTCTATCCGTATATACTGGTTCGTCTCTACATGTTCACCGCATATACGGGATTTCGCGGATTATTCGGCCGTCCCGTCGCTTATTCTGGAATACCGAGAACAGCGGGGGTAACCGCTTACGGTCTTACGGATTTTTTTTTTCTCGTAAGAACGATAGAAAAACGCATACATTTTATTTTACATGGGAGAGAAAAACGTTATCATTAATATTAAAATATAAAGCGTGATTCCGCAGAATTTTCACCGCCGCAAAAGCTGAGATTATTATTATGTATCGGAAAACAGTTGTGACGTGGTCGAAGAACAAAATGTATAAATAATATATTAGTATTCATTTGTACAATAAAAAAACCATTCGGACCATATAAATCAGGACTTAATGCAATCAAGTGTTTACACCACATGCTATGTTTTAAATAAGCGTACGCATAAGTGTATGTGAAATTTGCTTATATTAACTAATATTACAAATATAATATAATGTAAAACAATCAAAATATAAATCGTACGCGATTGCGATAAAGATGAGTATAATTTTGATATTTCTACTATTATTGATGTATTTTATCGATTTACCGTTAAACTGGCCGTGGCTCATAACTACAAATTTTATGAACGGCTATATTCACATTGTAAATTAATAATAGCGACGGTAAAAGGCACTTATATTTAATATACGAGGCATAATTTATTTTACTTGAATCTAACGATAGTTAGTTAAGTGAAATATAAATTTGTAATTTTGTATTCGAAAATTTTTGTGACATTATGGCTGGTGTATTTTCGAAAAATAAATTAAAAAATATCTGTGGAAAATAGAATCCCTCAAAAAAATTGGTATGAAGAATATTTTGTTGTACCAAATAAAAATGGTTCAGTTACTTGTTTAATTTGTCAAGAAAATGTTATAATTGTAAAGGAATGTTTTGTAAGTGCTTCCAACATACTATTTTAGCTTCATACTATTTTCATATTAAATTAAGCAATACAAATCAAATAATACCGAAAATTAAATTATCCAGTTCCCTGATTTTGCTTGAATTAAATGTATAGAAAAAACTGCAATACATATTTATAACAGTAGCAATGGAAACTTGCAAAATTATAATTTTTTTAGCTTAACTTTTGGTCCTTAGACTGTTCATTCAGCTACATCGCAATGTTCTATTTTTGTGAGATACTGTACTGAACGAAATTCTACTATTAAAGATTTATTGAAATTCATTCAAATGAAAAATCAAACCAGATGTATTGATTATTTCGATATGCAATGCCGATAAAGGTTTAGTAAGTGAAATGAGTTCTGCCTCAAAACACTATGCTTGGATAAATTTTTACTGCGTATAACGCATACATGTTTACATATTGTTCCGATCGTGTAAATTGATACGTATTATAGTAATTTTATTTATATTACGAATATCACTGGTCGAGGTGATGATCATTTCTTACTCTCTCAGTTTCGACCGATCATAATTTGAGTTTTGATCGTTCTTAAATCGCTATTATTGTGTGATATTTAAGTATTAAGATGACATTTAAATAGATTGGCTCCCTCCCCTCATACATCAACCTGATAAGTGAGGCCCATTAACTTTTCTAAGAAAAAAAACAATAGAAATAACAAATGCTCAATGTGTATGCCATGGTTTAAATGTCAGTATGAAACATTCATTAACCCTAAAGCTCATCATTATTAATACTTTCTTTTTTTAATTTTTCGTTTTAGCATAACTAACATTAATTTTACTTTTTTACTTTTTACTAAGTGTCATTAAAATAGTATGAATTTATGGTTAAGGTACGTTTTAACAATTTCTGGTAGAATTAAGAGCTTTTATAAGTTGCATGCTTTCGGCATTGGTACTTTCGTACACGTATGAGTAAATAATACTAGTGATAAACAGATATCTCTCGGCTTTCGGTTCATACATGAAAAAAAGAAAATCATATTTACAATATTGTAAATATTACCAATAATTGGTGGTCGAAATTCGGAAATTCATTCGTCTTATGATTATTTAAGAAAAAAAAAATTTTAATTATATATTTCATAAATATCTTAATTGTTTACGTGCTCTCATATTTTTTTTTTTGCTTTGCGTAACACAGACTTGCCAACCCTGACCTTCGTGAACACGCTGGTAGGTATTTCAGTGAAGAAGAACATACCAACACGGAGTATATCCGGTGCAATGTTCCTAAAACGATATTCGTATTGTATCGCTAATCGGTTTACGTATTGAGACGTTCACTGAAAATATACTGATATTAATAATAACAACAATAATACGTTGATTAGAGTAATCGATTAACATTTCCAACTGTACCAGTTAAAATGAACCGAGAATCTCTACGAATGGAAAGGAAACTGCGGTTTCTCCGGTGAATTAAACTGACCTTCGCATTGTATTATTTCGTTGGATATTTCGTTCGAACGGTACGTAACAACTCGCTCAAACGGTATATCAGAAGCGACAGGTGATCATAACGATTTCTCCCGTGTTATATACGTACATATAAATTCATCCGAACGATAAGGTTAGCGACGAAAGTTTCCGTTTCATCGAGTCTTCAACTCATCGTTGTCTCATTAGTTCATCATTGTTTTCATCAAGCTTGTCATTATCGGACGCGGCATCGTACGGTTTCAAAACAATATTCATTGCCGGACAGTCCACTGCACCAGTACGTCGTTCAAGAACCGGTTTGTTTTCGAATAGTCCGAAACATTGTGTTTGGAGGCGAAATCGCGCGTGACCAACAATGAACGTCAAAGTTCACGAAATGATTTCGTCGAACAGGAAACACCGTTGAATAGAACGTTCGTCGAACGGGAAGTTTCTTCGGAACGTGCGCTCCCAGAGCAGTTTACTTGCGCGTCATCCGGTAACAATATGTTTTCGGGGCAGTTCACGGCGTTTCGGAGGAGCAGTTTCGGTACGCAATGAGGAGACGGGGTGCGCACGAAAACCGACACTCACTCGGGCCCTCCGGAAGTTTTAATGTTTGGGCCTCAAGCCATAATTGCTCGTGTAACACTTGTCGCTTGTTTGCTAGTTTGTAAAACTTACACCCGCCCGGGCTTTCGGCGTCTCAATCCGCCCCCAGGTGGTAAAGCGTTTTAACGTTACAGTTGCGGTCACGGGCTCGTGGTGATAACTACCGCGCGTTCGATGATGTGGAATGGTAAGCTTCGATTTAATTGAATTTCCTACATAGACATGATGTAATCTCCCACAAAGGATAGTTCTGACCATAACAAAATAATATCATTGTGAAAAATAATTTTTGCGAAAAAAACCAAATTAATTTTCTAAAATATAAATCGTTTAAATGTCATGCAGCACAAAATATTAAAAGAAAAAACAAACCGAATGACTGAAGTGTGCAAGTGAAAAAAATCGAAATCGAAATGACATTCAGAAATAGATAAAAAAAAATTCAACGGAATAATAATCATATTCATTGACGTTTATCTCTGTGGCATTTTTTCAGAGATGAACTCTGAACGTGAAACTTCTCCTCGTGCACATTTCATTTTTTGTGTACATATAAATTCATATTTTGACATTTTTTTCGTCTGTTTACGTTGTGTTTTTTTTAAATCGAAAACCGTGTACTCAACTAAAAATGTTGAATTGTAGGTTATTACCCGAATCATTTTCCGGGTAAAAAGTTTATTTGCGTGGGAGTTTACGTTGGATATAAGCAACACGTGGTCGGTCAGGCGACAAAGCCGCATCGTTGTCAACCGGACTCTGCAGTTGAATACTGTACTCTGATTATTCGGCACAAGTTAAACGATAACGAATGTCCGCCAACAAAGTGTTATCCAGTCGAATCCCAATGATGTAGCTGGCTAGACAGATCTTAGTCTTAGATACTCTAAAGCGTTCGCCGACTTGTATTTATTGCTCTGCGGTAGGAGTCAAAGGGTTCGCCAATATCGTAAAGCGTATAATTATCGAACGAGCAACACAATTATATTTATTTCTTAAAATAATGAAACGTAGTAATTAAATGTGTACACCTGATCGCTGGACCACAGCGTCGAACAACTGTTGGGGGGAGGGGGTCCGAATAACAAGCGGAGATAACGTAAGTTACTCGCGCTAAGATGGTAATGTGACGACCAATGTTCTACGCGTCACGGTTGACTGTTGACGTCGTGAGCCGTCTCACCCATGCTCTACCGTTTCCCCGCCGTAAAATAACGTATTCGATTTTCGAGTCGATTCGGCCGCGAAACCGAGAGGCGATGGGTTTGCATAAGGGATCCGTAACAGTGCCATATAAAACTGCTCTAAAAAATTAGTCCGAAACGCAATCAGTGGCGGATTTAAGGTGAGCCGGAGAGGACTCACCCCTCGCCAACAGTCTTGCGTTTATAGGCTAATGTTTTTTTAGTTGTGACGTGAAACTTATGATTTGACGAGTGACGAAATTTTAAATAATTCATTTTTAGTGGTTCTGGTGAACATAATAACATATAAACGTTCTGGTTATTCATTTATCGACGTTAAACATCTAATGGCGCGGGTACGTGAGTGAGTCCGACTGTCGGCGTGAAGACGCGTAGCCTAGCACTCGGCACGGCGATCCACCTACCCTCACCGCGTTATCAATTTGCGAGCTACGGGCTGTGTTCGGGCGGAAAATTAAAATGGTATGCATGTGGCAAAACTCATTCGATCAATATATTTTTAGGCAAAATCCATTTCAACTAAAAAATGAAGTGGTCATCATTTTCAACCGTCAAGTCGAAAAAAGCTTTACCTTTTTCAACCCTCCTTTATTATTATCACCGTCTCGTGCGTAACGCAATAAAAAAAAAACGAATGAAATATATTGTCCAAACCGGTATAAAATTAGTCATAAACATGATGTAATATGTTATAAATTGTTCTAAATTTGTACGTTTTGAAGTGTTAATGTCACAAAAACGAAAACCAATGATTAAATTAAATTTGGAGTTGATTGTCTATGGCCTACATTAGGTTCAAAGTTTATTCAAATAAAAATGACTGAATTATAGCAGATTACGTATACGTTTTTGACGCGTTACTTTTAATTTTTTAATTGATACATTCAGTTATCATCCGCACTCTGACCGTTCCGGTTGTGTTATATCACGTTCTATCTCTTATATTATTTTACCATCCGTACACGAATTTAATGAAAAATCTAAAATTTATCATTTATTTTTAAAAAACTAAAATATAATCACACTTTGTTATTTTTTTCCCCCTACCATAAAATAATTATCGACGACGCATGTATATAATAGCTGCATCTCTAATATTATATCGACCCTGTCTATAACATACATTCACTGTGAATTTGACTCGGCATACCAAATGTCAATAAATGTTCAAAGTAGACATATATCACTTAAGAAAATCCAATAATATCTGGAGATGGAGCAAATGCTCTACTGCTAAAAGAGTCTCTATTCGAATTGAAAATCCAATCCATCCAGGTAATGCCGATCTATTAGAAATAAAAGAAATTATACTTCAACTTAAAAACGATTTCCAAAAATTAAAAAAAGACATTCATGGCAACTCGAATACCGAAATTAGCGTTACTGATAAACTCATTACAGAAAATGTGTTGAAAATATCATACAACGTTACTAGAAAATAAAATCAAAGTTATCGAACGACACCAAATTGGTAACGACATAATCATCGATGGTACCCAAAAAAATAAAACCGATAATTGCAAGCATTTAATTCAACAAGTTTGTAAAGAGCTAGATTTAACTATAAATATCGCTTTGATTAATTATTGCCACAGAATAGGATTTAACCATAATAATACGCAACCTTGAAGAATCGTAGTTAACGTCATAAATCACCAAGGTAAAGTTAATATGTTAAAAACTCGACATCTAAAAATAAATCTTTCCACCAAATATATAGGTATACGACCAGATATGCCTATTCACATTGGAGACAATTGAACTTTAAAGGATGATAAACAGTTCAAGAAACTACAAATATCAGAAAATTAGTCAACTTCAATTCGTTCGGACAAAAAATGGGCTTATCCTTTTACGCAAAAATGTGAAATTCTTTTACGACAACGAAGAAGTTATTCAGAACTTGAAATCACATCATGAATATTTAAACTCAGCGCAAACTAAGATTTGTAAATATAAAACAAATACGCAAATGAGTTCTGCCTTTTACCTCTCTTCGCTATTATTATTGTTATAATTATTGCTTATCACGTCTCTGTACAAAATTTAATATTACTCAATTGCACTGTACACAAAATATCACACAATAATTTACATATGATAAATCTCACTCACATATTCATAATATTCCTTTTATATCTCCCATAATTACCTTATTCATAACCAACGTATTCATATCAAGCCATGTGCACGTTTGATAATTGTGAAATCATTTGTTATTATTACAAAATGTTTATTGAAACTAATCTCCAACGATTCTTACATAACACAAATTAATAACGCTGCTAGTCCAATGAGTATCAACAGCTCATTACACTTCATCAATACCTCTTATGAATAATATCAACAACGCATCGATATTTGATAATATTAATGCAATAAATAATATAAATTGCTCTTTTGACAACCTAAGCATCATAATATATAAACAAAATGTAATAAATATCTATTACAGTAAATATTCGTGATTTAAAAAAACATTTCGACGAACCATGTGTTATGATTTACAGTATGGAATCTAATTTCGATGTAATTGGCTTAACAAAAGTTTGGTTAGGCCCAGTTCATATATAAATTTATAATTTTCAAATTACTGGCCATACAGCATACTCAACCATAAATAATAAAATCCAAAACGATAGGTCACGTAATATACATGTAATGATGTGCGATGAAGCATTATATATATATATATATATATATATATATTAAATTTAGAATATATTGTAAAATAATTAGAACATCAAATATTATTAACAATTATTATTATATGGTTATTATAAATATTATAATTTAACATTCAGATATGATACACACACACACAACACCATATTATAAAAGGATCCAAGCATGCTAGGCAAAGCAGAGTGGTGTGATTATTGTCTTATTGTACGGACGGTCAAAAGCGAGTGTAAAAGACTACGCAGATCGTTCAAACCATAAGACATAACAGTAATAGACGTTCATATTGAGTTAAAAGTATATTTATTGAATTGTGTTAAAAAAAAAAGAAATAAAATAAAATTATAATATTTTAACGAAACAAAAGGGTCTTATTATTTTAATATATAAATCGAACACTTCACATTGTTTACTGAACGCAAACTGCAATATCAACAAGCAAATCAATCCAGGAATCAGAGAGGTAATATAATCAAATTATAATTATTTAATAAGTAATGAATTTAGAAATATATAATAGTCCCCGATTAATTATATGTAGCCTTTTTTTTATTCATTACATACTTAAAAGACTCATTAAATAAAATAACTCTATGATCGAAACTGATACCATTGCACCAACAGGCTTAGAGATAACCTTAAAATGTCAACACTAAACTTCGTTATCAACGGAGTCGATAGATCACTAAACAGCATTATAAACATAACCATACAAGATTTAGATGACATTATCTTACATCGTTCTAATTTCAAAATAGCCGGTTGCAAAATTATATTAGGTCATCTAAATTTTGACATACATTCAAAATAAAAGATTATCTGATGCTAATCGCGCAATTAGGTTACTATCCTGTGATTTAAAGATTTAACCAGGTCAGTTTCAGATACTTGCATAGATTATATATTTATGAAACTAAGTTTCTCTCTAATATAATACCAATAAATATCCAATCAAATATAACCGACCATTATGAAAAATTATTATTTTATGATATATTATAGACCAATTATCACAGCAACCGTAAGAATATACCAAATCCCTAAAAAACAATTGAAAACCGATGAATTAAAATTAAATTATATAATTTAAAATTAAAA
>JASXSY010002222.1:0-129131 GCA_034509805.1 Sipha maydis
CAACAATAAAAATCAGGATCTTAAAATTGATACATTCTTTACATCATACAGAATATTAATTAATTTAAGTCAATATAAATTTATTTTAATTATGAATTAGATATATGTTTATTGTATCTATTTATGAATTAGCATCATGGACATCATGTTCCTCTGCAGTTTAAACAATGAATTAAAATCATAATTTGTTACAAATTGTTCTTTAGATTTTTACATTACCATTGAAATAATAAATGAATACGAGTTAAAGTTATATGAAAACATTATTAAAAAATCGTATAAGTTGAGTTTTCTTAAAAAGACTTGCCTTACATTCAATTTCAAAGGAAAAATATTATTTTGTGTTAAATATAAAATTAAAAAAAAAAAACAGAAATTTTATATAAATACACAAATTAACTGATATGAGTAATTTACATTTTCTTTTAAAATTACTTAGTGATTAGGTACAATTTAATATATTATATTATATATTTATATATATTTATAAATATAACTTGTCTTTGTCTATTTATTTTTGCATATTGTTTAAATAACGTTAAAAAATTATTCTATAAATGTTTCATAAATTAAAAAAAAAAAGGTTAGAATATTATATAAGATCCAAATCTTAAATTCTTAAATGATAAATAAAAAGTAATTTAATTTTTTTTTCCATGAAAGAAAAAAAAACTTTGTTATTTACTAGCTTATATTCTTATGTTTTTCAATAATCTTTATGAAATATGTAATTTTTAATATTCTGTTTATAAATAGATATTTCTGGGTGGTTGGGGAAATTCAAAGTCTTCCATACGCAAAAATAATGAAGAACCAGACAAGGTTATTGCTGACACTCCAAAATTATTGAATGGTAATGAAGAAAGATCATTTTGGATTAAATGGGGAGGTGGTTTTATTGGAGTAGGAAAACAAGGTGAAGAAAAACCATTTATGTCATGGCAAGATGAAGAATCTCTTAATGTTTCCTTTTATGGTGTACGTACTGGATGGGGAGCTACTGGTGTATGGACCATTGAAGGTTTGTTGATTGTTTATACATTAAATTATTTTATTTTTATTTTTATTTATATATACAATATATTGTTATTAAGTTTATATTTTATTTTTATTTTATACTACTAGGTACTTTAAAATATTAGAAATATTATAAAAAAGTTATTATTTACCATTCTAATTATTTTTATTTATTGTTTAATTCGTAAAAATATTAGTTTTTGATGTTAATCTACTTTTGACTTTTTTTTAAATTTAAATAAAACAGATAACATTTATATAAATACTGAAGACAGTAAGGATTACATATACAGAGTTATACTTCATGGATCGATCAGTTTTTCGGTTGATAGTGCTAATGATGCACACATTGCTTTGACAAATAAAGCTAATGAAAATGACCCTATAGTAGAGATATTACTTGGTGGTTGGAAGAATACAGCATCTGCCTTACGTTACAACAAAGAAAAACCAGATAAGGTTTTGATATAAATATTTTTATTCACTCACCATTGATGTTGGGCCTTTTTTAACCTGAATAATAAAAATGTTTAAATAATAAGGTTAACAAGTTTTTAAAAAGTACATAATGTTGATTGAATTAACAACTAACAATTACTACCAATTTGTTTTACATTGTTCTAAATGTGTGATTTTTTAATTACAATAGAATTATTATACTAAATGTATAAAATGCTTATTTAAAGGTACACATAGATACTCCTCAACTTCTGAGTAAAGATGTGCCAAAGAAATTTATCATATTTTGGAGAGATGGTAATTTTGAAGTATTTCGTGACGATTCTAAATTATTAGAATGGAAAAATTCAAGTCCATTTAGCATTTCTCATTATGGCATTCGCACTTGTTGGGGGGCTGTTGGTAATTGGCGTATTCATGGTGCAGCAGACGATCAATTTAAAAGCAAAGTAGTTTCTACCCCAAAACCAAAACCTTTGAAAGGAAAAGGTTAGGATAATCCCATGAGTTAATTTTGTAAAGTGATTAAATTGTTATTGTATTTATTCATTAATACATAAACAATTTTCATTAAGTTTTGAGTTGAAATATCATTGTTATAGCTCCACCTGCTGCTACACCTGGTTGGAATCTTGATGGACCCACATCTGGTCCAGTTCAGTGGGTTCATGCCAGTAATGGGCAAATACCTCCAAATGCTTTACCTGGTGGTTTTGATGCTACAAACGAACAACTATATGTAGCTAGGGCAGAGCATAATGGTGCTCTTATTCCTGGAAAACTTGTTCCTTCTCATGGTGTTGTTTATGTAGCTTGGGGTGGTGTTGAGAATCCCAAAGAGAATTATGAAGTAAGTTTTTTTTGTCCTTTTTCAATTAAAAAAATAAAATCTCTAGAATGTTTTAACCTTGTTTTTATTTAGGTACTTTGCAATTGTTCTGGTACTTGGGTAAAAGCCAATCAAGGTGAAATTCCTGTTGGCGCATTATCTTCAGGACATACAGAAGATGGTGAACCTTTATTTATTGGTCGTGGAAAACATGATGGCTCTGTTACAGTTGGAAAGGTAATTAAATTTCATATTATTCATTTATTGATACATTAAATTCATTAAATAAAATAAATTATGTTATCTTTTGTATCATATATTTTTAATACGTGTTTGTAATTTAATTTATGTATATTTTTATTATTTTTACTTTTAAATTTTTTTTATTGTGATGTTAGGAAGTTTTTCATATTTATATGCCAATTATAAAAATTAATTGAAAATAGGTAAGTTGAATACCATATTAATTTCATTATTTTTGAACCAAAGTTTTTTGGTTGTGCAACTCTAAATGTTATTAATATCATTAAGGGTTTATTTTGTATAGTGTACAAATTACTTCCATGTGGGAAATTTAATTTTTTTCTCAATACATTTTGTGTATGTTCGGAAATGGTTTGAAAGATATACAAAATAAACCTCTTGAAATTTACTATATTGTTATTATTAGGGCTTGGATTTATGTGTATGAAATAAAAATATGTGCTAAAATACAAAATATGTATTTTACTAATATCATTTGTTGATTAATATTAAATTATATAATATATCCATTTGAGTTCCTAATGAAACAAATTATATTTGAAATAGTAATATTATAAATAAAAGGTATTAAAAATTATAAAAAATAAATAAATAAGGCTAAAAAAAATATTAATTATCTTGATTACAATTTATGATAACATGCATTTTAAAATTTTAAAATTCAAAAGATCTTTGATTTGGTCTTAAAACTTCCTTATATCAACTAAATGAACTTACAAATTCCACTTATGTTATTGGACAGTATTGCATTTTGACTACGTCTGAAAGAGTTAGTTCTACATCCAATGAAACTTCAGAGGAACAGCCAGTGAAAATACTTTTGATAGCTTTAATTTATAGAAAACCAGATTTTTTTTGTAAAATATTTTTTACTTTGGTATTTTTAATTTTGTCAATTTTCTTTATACTTTTCAAGTTTTTTTTACTGTTTCCTCTGCAATATTTTAAAAAGGGAGAAATACCAATAAAAAAACACATTTGATAAATACAATTGTGTATTAATAATCGTGTACAAACAAATTGTCGAAATATATAGGAAAAAATTAAATTATTGAGAAATATGTAAAAACATGTAATTATGGACAAATATGTAAAACCAAGTGTAGTTTATTTTATTGAAAATCACTGGAAATAAATTTATCACTTGCCTAAATTAATTTATCATGTCACAGTAAAAATATGTATTTACATAAAAATCTGAGCCCTAGTTATTATCAATGGCAATTCCTATTTTAATCTTGCATACTAACAAAATACTAATTATTTCATGATTACTAAACTTAGCAACTTATGGACAACATTTTAATAAGTTATTTTTTTATTGATTAATGATGAATTGTTATTAAAATAACATAACATTCAATTTTTTTTTATTTTTTTTTTTTAGGAAATAACTAATATTTCAAAAATTATATTTTACTCTATATATAACCATATAATTGTATACATTTATTATAAATTGTTTTTTTTATAGATGTAATCAAATTCATAATTTCTAGGTAAATCAAAAAGAGATAGAGTCACAGAAAAGTAAATCAATAGATCAGAATTGTTTACTCTTTGACTCTGGAGACAAATCTAGTATGAATTCATTGGTTATGACATTATTAAAGAGCTCATTGGAAAAAGAAAATGATGATCATGACGTTTTTGGTGCTTATGTTGCTATGGAGATCAGGAATTTAAAAAGTTCTGATTTGCAAACAAAATTAAGAGGAAAAATAAGAGATTCTATATCTCAAATTATCAATGAAGATTCTATGATTAGAAGTGAACTTACAGGTAATTCTAATTTAAACAGAGAAGGTGATAATGCTAATGAAGATCTTTCAAAATGCAATACCAAAGATTCTTCTCCAAACAATGAAAGTGTGGATGATGTGTCTCATGAAAGAAAAATAAGAAAAAATAGTTGGGAACTCATTAATTAATATATGGATATTATTTGATTTGATATAATTTTTTATACTTAATAATTATTTTTGTTTGAATGCTAATACTACCATAATAATGTTATTTTATTTAAATTTTTTACCATAAAATTTTCTATTATTAGTATTGAGTGGACGTGGCACTCGCCTCATTGCTATTTACTATTTGGAGAACATTATCATAGAAACCATAACCACAACCTTTCTTCTCTTGTTTTTCATGTATGTAATGTTTAGTAAATTATATAGTTATATCAATGATTTTGTTTTATTTTATCATTTCTACGCTTGTTCTTATATAATACTGGGTTCTGGATCTTTAAGTTAGAATTCTGTTCAATACTTTGTCAGTGCCCTCTATTGATCATATTACAAAACCATTAATAATATACTTTTGGTTTACCAAAATAATAATTGTGGTTGTTGTTGACTATAGATGTCAATAAATGATCAAGAAATATCCATAGAATTGTTTTATTTATCACAGTTATTTAGAAAAATATGTTGCTTGAAGGTATTAATTAATGGCATCAGATTAATCAAATATTTTAATTGTTGATCGTCAAAATAAATAATAATATCATACTTATAATTCCAATGACTGGTTGCATCTAATCTATTAATTTACACATCAATCTTATTATAACCAACTCCATTTCATATATGTGTGTGTAATAGACAATGTTAAATGAAACTTATTTATATACTAATATATTGTATACTGAAAATGTAGTTTAATGTAGTATTTTATTTTTAAAACTAGTTATTATTACCTTTTTTATATGATTTGTGATTTATTTATTTTGTAGTTTAACTTTTGAATAAATTTTTTTTTTTAACTATTTGATTATTTAGTTGTTTTTATTATTTTATTGTATCCTTCCACAATTCTTTATTTACTCTGAAGATAAGACCTTACATTGAATTATACTTTTTATTATTTAATATATAATTAAAATCTGAACATTATTTAAAGTAGATTAGTGTATGTAGGTACAGTATTATTTAAATACTGTAGTATTTACAGTATTTAAAAGTAGTATGTATAATACTAAAATTTTATCATTTTCAAACTTCATTATTAAAAATAGTATTTGGTGTTACTAAATTGTATACATTTGATTATTATTGATAATAAATTAGTATTTCTTTAAGTCTTAAATTTTCCATTATATTTGTCTCAAAAAACTATAATGCATACCTACTAGGTACTCTAATTTTTTTAAAATTATGGTGAAATAGTTTACCAATTTATGTATTTTTAAACTTATTACTTTATTTTTTATGACATTTATGCATTTCAACATTAACTATAGTTTTATTGATTCTTAAGTCTAGTGAAATCAATTATTGTACAACACAAGTGATTGTTATTAGAATTTTCAATGTTTTTATAGGATATAATATGTTAATTTATTTCTAGGATAGATATTTTATTTATCTTGTTTCAGACACTATTTTTTATGGTTAAATGTAATTAATTATTGTTAAAAATAATAATACAAATAATATATTATTAGAAATAGCTTTAATTTTTATGTATTATTTGTATAAATATTAAATAATAATTTAGAATTTGTCTGTCTTAAAATAAAAGTGTAATTATTATTCAGAGAGGTTAATAAGATTTGTTATTGTTACAGGTTCAACCTAGTCACAGCGTATGTTACATACCATATGGTGGTGAAGAAGTACCTCTCGATGAATATGAAGTATTAGTTGCTTAAATGTAACAAAATCTTCGATAGAAGTATTTTCAAAAATTACTTGGATGTTTGGTTGATCTTACTGGAACCTCACTCTTAATCACTAAATGTTTACATTACTTTTAATTTAAATTATTATTAAATTATTGAATAAACTAATCATAGCATTAACACTCATCTGTTTTAATTTTTTATCTCTATTTTTCTTGTAATATTAATGGTTTGTATTTTGTCGTATACGCCGATTGAATCGTACATATAGACACAAATACACAAGTAGAATTAAGGCAACACTTAATAATTGCGTATGCTCTCAGTGGTAGTTGAGTCACACGACCACCACAGAAGACTTTTCATTTGTTAGTATTCGGTCATATATACATTTAGTTTAACCTAATTAAACATATTATTGCTTACATGCTAATTTTAATTCTATAAAATAGATCATAAATAAAAATTTTATTGTGACACTAATATACTTGTTATTTCTTCTGCTTCTTTTGACTTCAATTATTTTGTTGATTATTATTGTTGTGACTGTATGATACTACAATTTCGATGTTCTTGTTGAATTTATGAAACTAAATAATTGTACTAAAAAGTATAGGATGTATAAATGTATTTTAATAGTATAACATTTTTTAATAGATTTAAACACTAGTTTTGGTATTCTATTTATAAATGTTATACATATCATGTTTTTTTTATACTAATGGTCAATTTTGTTAATATTAATAATTTTCTTACATTCAAAAAGAAAATATTGCATTTAGTTATTTTAGTTATTATGATATTGATAAATACACATGAAGTCTAAAATAATTCTTTAATCTTTAGTTCTAATTTACAATTAAATGTAAAATAATTTACTAATACTTGTTACAGGCGCAGCTCCAAGGGGGGGGGGAGGGCACTGGCCTAAAAAAACCATATGATATTAATATGAGGTGTGTATCATAATATAGGAACGTAGTCGGACTCTGTATTAATTTGGAGAAACAACTATTATCATTAACCACTTACAGGTTCCAGGTTAGAATATTCTCTAAGTCCCCTTTGCAATTTAGTGATAGCTGAAAAAAAAGCTCCCCCCCCTTTTGTAAGTCCATGAAGCCGCGCCTGACTTATTATACATATAATTAAATTTAAACAAATTATGTACACTTATAAAATACAAGGGTTTCATAACAAGAAATTGATTAGCTTGAAAAAAAGAAATTTAAAGTTAGTATAGATTTTATATGAAATTTACCAAAATCCATGTAATTAGTTGTCAAGTTATAAATATAACCATTAAGTTAGTTCCATGGTTATTGAAATTGGTTACATAAAAATCTTCCATACTTTAATCAGACAATGAGAAATTAAAACAATTCATAGATTAGGTTTTTAAGACACTTGTTTATTATTTTATACACAGATTTATAAAATTGATTCAAAAATGAATTATGTTTGAAATTAATAATAAAAAAAAAAAAAAAAAATTAATATAAAAATTCACAGGTTTTGTGGCTAGTGTAATTGGTAAAATTAAGACCAAAAACAAAAATACCTCATAATGGTAATATAGCTTATCTTATAAATTTCAACTGACTACAATAATACAGCAACTAAAAATATTGGATTTGTAGAAGATTGTTTCATACATAAACCAAGTATGAAAGTATGAGTAATTTCACAATGTTATTGTGGGTTTTATACTATAAAAACATCTATTTTATATCACAAATCTGTTATGATTAAAATTTTGGAAAATTGTATGGTTCCTCAAATGGGAACTAGTTATTTATTTCGCAACTTAACACCAAATAAAAATTGGTGTGTTCAGCATATTCAATGTAGTTATAAGTTAATGTATAGTGATAAATATAAATAACATAGTCATGTAAAACTGGAGTTTAAAACGAATATAATACAAACTTCACAATATTCAGCGTTATGCAAGACATACTCCATGTAATTATAGTGAACATACTGAATATTTTTGGTGAACAAATAATATTGGAAATATTAAAAGATTATTTATTTGAATATGACAATATAAGAAAAAAAAACTATTAGATAATATAATTCCACATGAATTTAAAATTGTATTAAAATTATTTTATATATTTATCCATAAACTTTCTGTGAAAATCAGAACGAATACAATCATTGATAAAGGTAGTGCTTTTTTCTGGTTCTGTACGAGCACAATTTTTAAAAACTACATCATCATTCCAACGCCTTTTGACTTTTTGGTTAACTTTGGGTACTGTTGATCCATAACTTAATAATGGATTTCCTTGAAGAATATTTTGGATTCTGATTTGTTCTTCAGCTTCACGTTTATCTGCTTCCTATAGAATAAATACAAAGTGAACTTCCAATCAAAATAAAATTTTATTTTTACATGTTATATTACTATTGATTTTATAAAAAGTAATATTAAATAATACTTAGAAAATTAAATTATTGTCTTTTTTAACTTGAATAACGATTCCAATATTAATCATAAAAATAAAAATTGTAACTTATTTATATTATTATGTTTTTAAAGGGCTTAAATTACTCATTTAAAAAACTTCAATCCATATATTTGAATGTGCAATTTTTACTTAAGCTATGAACCATAAATTCTAACCTTTCATTGAAAAAAATTTATTTAATACTATACTATAATAAGATGGTTACATTTAATAGAACATAGTTAAATGCAGTAGTTATATACCATGATTTATTTTACATTTAAATAAAAAAAAAAAACTTAAAACTCGACACAGTAAACGTGTTATTTTATAAAAAATTCAACCCTGTGAAATTAAACAAATAAGGTAACAAACTTAGTTTAATTGTTTTAAAACAGTTCCGACTTGATCAGTTTAATGCTGAAGAGCCTAGTTTTTGTAGGGATGAAGTTATTAAGCTTATACTTAATAAAAATGTTCATATTAATCAATTTATTATTTAAAAAAAAATTTTAACAATGATATAGATATTAAGATGCATTTACCATACGATTTTTGCAATTCTTGCATCAATTCTTCTGCATCGTCTTCACTGTCATCATCATCAGAAGCATCAAGGTCTAATGGGTCATCAACATCTAGTGTAGCAATTGGTACATGTTCAGGTCGTATTTTTTTTCTAAATTATACGTTCAATTAGTGAGTTATACAATTTTGTTTAAAATAATATATTATTATACTCACATAGGAGGTTCGCCTCCAATTGCTTTAGATGCAACAGCTTTTTCTTTTTCATCAAGTATTTTAGCAAAATCTTGCTTTTGGAGTTCTTCAGTTGTGCCCTGTCCAGGTTCTCTATATAGAAAAAACAATAAGTAAACATTAATCAATTGTTGTACTAAAAAATTTGAACTAATTACCTGTATTTTAATTTGGTATGGGATGGTAAATCTCTACTGGAATATTGCACGGACAAAGCACTAAGATCATTTTCTCCACGTCCCTGGCCCCCACGAGCTGGTTCAAACGTCGGACGAGCAGCTGTTGTCATATCTTATAAAATAATGTAATTTCAAAAATTATACAAATTGTTATGTAAAATTAAATGTTTTTTGATAAATACAAGAATGATGACATTTTAGCCGTAATATAATTTTCGTACTTACTTGTAACAAATGTTCGGTGTGTTTACTCACAATCTTTGAATCATAAACTCAATATGTTCAACACCAACTACGAAAATAAGGTACTCTACAATATCATTCAAACAATACCTGGTATCCGGTATCCGAGTGTTCGGTTAAAATGTCTAAATAATAAAATATGTGAGCCGCGTTAAATTAAATTGTTTAATTATTTACCCGTTACATTATTTCAACATTTAAACTTTAAGTTATAAATTATAGTTCTGATAATCAATTTTTGTGCAATATTACCACGGAATTAATCAATGGTCTTCCAACCGCAACATCGTGTACACTATCTTATAGTTGGTGTTTTATTGGTGTTATCACAAAACATACTATTTGTTATTAATTCGCCTTCACTTTATCACCATTATATGTGATATTTTATTTGTAAACAGAAACATTTAGCATAGTTTACTACTACTTAAATAGGATAAAATAAATTTGTTTTGTGTTATGTGATTTTCATTCTATCAAGGTTATTCTTCTATTGGTTCATAAGATATATTATAAATAAGAGTTGACAAAAACAAGTCAAGATGACGGAAGATATTCGTGACATTTTGGACATTGATAGGGGATCTGGTCCTCAAGTATCTAAAGAAGATATACTTGGTACAAACAAGAAAAAAATTTCACTACCATCTGGTAATCGTCAAAATCGTAGACCTGAAGGAATGGCTCGTGAAGTATATGCCTTGTTGTACAATGATAAAAAAGATGTGCCCCCTGTTATTGAAACTGAGACTGGTAAGTATTCTTATATTTTCTACAGATTAAAGATTATTTAATATATAAATAAAATTTAGGTCCTACTTATAAGCTCCAAAAAGCTAGATTGGGTATGCGACGTGTTCGTCCCTGGATTTGGGCTCCATTTATAAATCCAGCACGAGAAGATGGTGTTGCTTTCTTTCATTGGCGAAGAGTTGCTGATGAGGGTAAAGAATATCCATTTGCCAAATTTAACAAGGTATTAATCAAAAATATTAAATTATCTGTTACTGCATTAATATATTAACATATTTATTATTTAAAATTAAATAGAAAATTGAAATACCGAGGTACACAGATATTGAATACAAAGAACATTTAGAATCTGAAACATGGAGTCGAGAGGAGACTGATCGTCTGTTTGATATGTGTCAGCGTTTTGATTTACGATTTATAATCATTCAAGGCAGATGGAACTTAGAAGAATATGAGAATGCTGTTAAACGATCTACCGAAGATCTAAAAGATAGATATTATTCAGTGTGTAATACATTGACAAAGGTTGTAAATAAATAATTATTTTTATATTTTAGTAATAATTTATTTTGTGTTCTTTTAGATTAGAGGAGGCAATATTAATGAAGCAAAAATGTTTGACGCCGAACATGAAACTCGTAGAAAACAACAATTGGAAAGACTTTTTAGTAGAACTCCTAAACAAGTATTTATCATTTATATTGTATAATTTATGTAAATTGTATGTAACTTTATAATGTTTAGATTGAAGAAGAGCAAATGTTAGTACAAGAACTACGTAAAATTGAGGCTCGAAAACGTGATAGAGACCGTAAAACTCAAGACTTACAAAAATTAATAAGTGCAGTTGATAAACAAAATGATAGCCGGAAAAGTTTAAAAATTGATAAGAAGACACCTCATCATCGTAAACGCATTGCTGTTCCAGTTCGACCTACTAGAGTTGATCCAAATGTAAAGTTTTACATATTTAATACATTTCCAATTATGTTATGGTTTTATTGGTTTTTAGAATTTTGAAGCCACTACTATTAAATTTCCTGACATAAAAAATAGTGGTGTGTCTACTCGTTCTCAAAGAATGAAAATACCAGCAAATGTTAGCCAAAAAAAAGTTAAAAATGTTGAACAAGCTCTACAATCTTTGAAAATTAGTATGTATAGTGTACATTTTTGTATTTAAAATGTTGTTCTGATTCATAGTAAATGGAAGAATATTTTCTTTTTAGAATTAAATCCTATTCCGACCGAAGAAGTTTGCCAAAATTATAATGATTTACGTAATGAAATAGTTTTATTAAATGAATTAAAAGCAGCATGTAGTTCAAGTGATTTTGAACTGCAAACATTAAAACACCAATATGAAACATTAAATCCTGATGGGGTATGTAAATATAAATTAATATTGATACTTGTAGTAATTTAATATGTTGTTATAATGTAATAGGCTTTAAAAATGGAACCAGTTCTTATGGAAGAAATAGCTAGTTTAAGTGTGAATGAAGACGAAAATGATGAAGAAACAGTGGTGAAAATAAAACAAGAAAATGACGATCAATTAAAAACAAGAGATGTTACTTCTAATCCTAGATCTGTTTCAAAATCAGTTTCAGACATGATATAAATGTATTTAAAGAATATTTCTTTTTTATAAATTTTATGATGAAAAATATCTGCTATTGTAGAAATTTGAATGTTTTGTAAACATTTATATAATTTAAACTATTATACATTTTTTATAAGTTGTAAATATAAATAAAATGTTTTAAATAATGACTATTTTTATATTTTTTATCATGAAACAGCTAACTAAGCAGTATTAGACATTGATGATATTATTTTGGAACTGTGAATTGTGATGTTTTTATTTGGGTTGGATTTTATTATGAATTAATAATATAGGGGTCTTAGATAAAGGGGGGGGGCATTAATCATAGAATAACATGTTACATATTTTTGGTGTTTCGTTGTTGGGTGCAGTAGCGGAACTAGAGGGAGGAAGACAGTGACAGTGATTCATAATCAAGTGAAAAATTGTAGTTGGTGTAATTTTTGTAGTATATGATCTATAATTGACTACCAGTATGATATTTTTAGAGCTTTGTTGCTGAAAATGTATTTAAAACTCAATAAATATGATTGTGTGTTAATTATTAAAAAAAAAATTGTAGGGAAAGGTAGAGTCCCTTAAAAAATTATATTTGGTATAAATACAATGTTTATGCTTTGATCAGGTAACATTTCAGGTATCGAAATAAGGTTATGTTCTATGTTCGATTATCATTTTACCCGCGTTTTTTCAATCTTCATCAACAGTGCTATTCTATAAGTGATAACGCTCATGACGTTCATAATCATTTGAATCTTTGATTATTTATTGAAATTTGATTTTTTGAACAACGATTATTAAAATATTGTTCTGTATTAATTATTGTTTTCCTAGATCATTTTGTGTTGAGTGCATACGGTTTGTTCCATAATGGCTCCTCGAAGTAAAAAAACTGAGTTAAAAGACACAACAAGGTTCCAACAAACATTTGATCAAAATCGTTTTCTCATTTTACCCGGTAAGCCCTCTTTAATTGTGTTCACGTTACAAATTTTTCTCGTAATCGTGTTAAGTATCGTTAACTCGTTTCTAGAAATCTTAACAAAGGATCAGAATATTGAAAAAAAATTTGTAAAACTACGTCATCCACAAACCGGTGAGTTGGCCATGTTTGTGTATTCAGAAATCGACAGAAAATTAGCACAAATGCGTTCTCTACCTTTTGATCATCGGTACGTTTATATTTAATTGATTCTTTAAACTGTTTAACTAGGAATTCTACCTGAATGCTATTTGTTTTACAGTACGATTTTTAAAGACAATGAAGTGATTCCTATTGATAGAATTGATTTTGTTACGCTGGTTGATCCTCTATTCATTTTTTTACCTTATTTTGTCAAAGTAAGAATAATATATTTACATATTATCTTTTGAAAAGTTGTACATTATCTATATTTGTTTTAATTATTTAAGATAACTAAATACATTATATTGAAACATATTAGTAGTGGTATATATAATATTAGGTTAAGTGTAAAAGTTGCATTCTTTTCTTTTGATTTATAGTATTCATCTATGTTCAGTCCATTAGATCAAATTTTAACTGATGAAGATTTTCCAGAATTAAATAATCTGCTTATAAAATTATCAGAATTGTCTGATTTACTACAAGTTGCCAATAAAAAAGGTACATCAATTAATTGCATGCATAATATTTTAATTTTCTTGTATTAAATACTTATTGTTTTGCATTATAATTTATTAGTGTTTGAGAATAAATTAATATTTATTATATATATTTTAAAAACTAAAATTAAAAAAAATTAATTTTTATAGAAATTGGAGATTTAATTTTGTGGCAATACAATGAAAGTAAAACTTTAGAATGGCTTTCTCCAAAAGTAGAAAAAGTAATACAAGTTTTAATTTCTCAACAAATAAATGTTAATCTAAATGCAGCTATTTCATCTACTTTTAAACTAAGTGCTTCAAGTGCACAATCATCTGAAGGTAAATAACTAGTCGTTATTATATATTAGCCATTTAATTATCAGAAGAATTATTAATAAAATAATTGATTGAAAGTATTTTAATTGATGAAAACTATTCAACCAATAATTAATTCCTAATTGATAACTATTTAAAAAAATATTTTTATTTTTTATCAATTTAATAATTAAATTAACAATTATTGTTTATTAGATTAGTACTACACCTTTTTCCTGGATTAAAAAAAAAAATTATATTTGTGTTCGAATTATCCGAATTTAAATTGATGCTATATTATATGAATTAATAACTTAATATCATTCAATTTTTATTATAGAACAGTACAAAAGATACGCATGTAGTATAGTTTCAGAATATTTACCCTTTGAAATTCAGAAATCATTACTAATATATCTTGGACTACCAGAAAAAGTAGATTGTAATAAACGCAAAGCTGACAGAAACAATTTAGATGCAAATAAAAAAGTGAAACACAATAGTGTTAACTATGATGAAATGCCTATTAAAGTTGAAAAGGTACATTTTGAACACATATTGTTTAACTCGTATTATGATTCTTATTTTTGTTGTTTTCCTAATTAGATTGTTACACCAAAACTAACAGCTAAAGACAAGGCATTAAAGAAAGCTGCATCAGGAACAAAAAGTATATCATCTTTTTTTAAAAAAAACTAGTATTTTACATATTTGTGAAGATTTTGTTGTTTAACTTATGATATTTTCTTGGTGTGTCATAACTATATTCTGTTCTTGAGATGTTCTATGTGAATAATGATTTGTATATTCATGTACAATATACATAGTTTAAGAAATCAATATATGGATTATTTATCATCAAGATGAGTTTAAAATTATATGTAATAATACATTTAATTTATGTTGTTTATACTTTTTTTTGAGTTCATATATTAAATGAATAATTGTGATTCACCTACAAAATATTTTTTCTAAACCTTTTGATTTAAAAAAAAAATATTTTTTATATTCTATACTAAGTTTTATATTATTATTTTCTTTGGATATAATTTATTATTATAATAAGATTGAAAGTGTTCATATTTATTTTTATGCTTGAATTTTATAGTACATTAAGGTTTATTTAAATAATTATAGACATTTTAAAAATTATTATACTTAATACTTATAAACTGCCATAATTAAAAAAAATCACTATACTCAAGGAAATATATCATTACATATTACTAGTATATACTCCCCAAACATAAATAAAAAAGCAGATTAAATAATATATTAAGTCTTTTTACAAATATATTCATGTATTTTGTAGTGTCCTAACTTTTTAGACCTATTATAGCACATTATATTTTCATAATGCATGTATGGTAGTCTACAACAATACTGCTGAGACATAAATTCTATAATGCTTCAGTTCACTACAGGTGATATGGACTTTTCTAGAGCTCTTATTACACATGTTAGGTGAAATACGTATTTTTATAAAATTAAAACATATTACCTTATTTTAATTATGTACAAATAATATTTTATAAAAGTATATATAATATCATTATAAAAATTTATATATATATATATATGTTGGATAAACATGTATTTTATGTGATCAGGTAATAAGAGCTCTAGAGCTCACCAATTCATAAATCATATTTTATGATAACAATAATTAGTATCAATTTGAAAGTGTACATCATTTTATTCTTTAATATAATTCTGCAGTGTAATATATGTTATGTATATACTTAGTATGTATTAATATTATTCTCAGAATTTAACAAGAAACAGTTAATGAAGTACAATGAAATCTAAAAAGATGTGTCAATAATTAGACAATGATTAAAAATTAGGGAAAAGAGAAAACAAATGGATGTATGAATGATTATATGTACTATTATATGTATACTATATCACATACTATATGTCTATTGATGAATAGATTGTTTTAATAAAAAATATAATTATATATAATTTTAACCTCACTCTATACCACCAGATAAAAATTTAAATTACATCGACAATTTGATTATTACTAGAAGTTAAGATTTTCATTAATTTCATATTCATTTATTAGAATTTAATGTATAAATGAGCAATGGAAATAAATAATAATATTAAAAAGTCAAAATGAAGCTAAAAATGAAATAACAGCTATTACTTTCTCCTTAAATAATAAAAAGTAGTTTCAACAGTATTAAACATTTATTTAATTTTAAATTAATACAAACAAATATATAATTATAATAATATTATATTATAATACATTAATTCTTGATTGAATATCATATCCAATTTGAAATATTAAACATAATTTTATGTATATATAAATAATATGACATTGAATTGTTTATATTATTGGGATTACAATTTGCATTGTTATATCTTAATTATACTATTTAACAGTATTACAAAAACCAGTTTTTCAATCAAGTACTTTCTGAGATCACTCGGACTTCTTCATTTTCCAAAGCATTTGGGTCATGTTTGATCTTGGATACATGAATTTTTTTATTAGACACGCAAATAGAATAATGGTAATACTGATACAGAACTATAAATATAACACAAAATTGTACATAAAACGGTTGATATTTTAAAATCATCGTGAAAATATTAAACATAATTTAAAATTTTATTTCACATACTTGACATATTCTGAAACTGTTCGTCCGGTACGTATAAGCTTTTACTAGTACTAATCGTCTTAGCTATGATGTCGGCAACTCTTTCATTGTTCTCCAAATCGCCACCAGACTGAAAAAGTGGTAAACGGTATTTCATTTGCAAGGCAATATCATCATTATCGTTCAATCATTACGGATACCGGACGAATGGAACATTAAGACCATGCAGTGTTTTTCGTTATATTTTACTCACCGAAATCACAGCCCCGTCCATTGTTAGTATCAAATAGCCCATTTGCTCCGGAATCCTTTCCATTTTTCAAAGGTGTTTCAATTTGTTTTTTAAATCATATAACTCTCGTCCGGCGTCCACTGTTCAGTTTTTCGAACAGTAAGGAACAGCCACAATGTGATCAACGCAAATTTGTATTTGTCGCAGAGAGATCCTGTTTGTTCATACACAATATAAAAGTATCAAATTCCCGTGTTGTGTGATAGCGCGCATCAAATATTATGATACCATCTAATATACCTTATCTATTTTCTATGGATACCATTATCTGCAACGATAACATTATTGACATTCGGGACGGCGTGCGTCGTTGTTAAATATTCGTTCGAACGCGATTTGGGACGACGTGACGCCTGAATAGGTTTTTGATGAAAATACGAACTCATCATTGTCCAAAATGGTCCGTATTGGTTGTTTGGTGAAGTGAATAGTAATAAGCGATTGGTCGAGCATAACGAAATTCCGCCATGGACCAAGAGAGGGCCATGAAACTGTACATGAATGGCGCGACGGCGTTTTTCCTCGACGTACCGCCGGGCATGGAGTTCGGCATCGACATGATGTCCTGGGCGACTGGCGACAAGTTCAAAGGAATTAAAATGATACCTCCGGGTATACACTTTGTCTACTACAGGTGATCCTTTTTTCTTTTTTTGCCATTCACCAAATGATTGTTAATTAATACAGTCGTTCGAATTGAGTAATCGGTTTTCTTCCCTTAACACTTTCATCATCTCTGCAGTGCCACCGATAAATATGGAAACACAGCGCCGCGGTGCGGTTTCTTTCACAGTTTTAAAAAAGGCGAGTGCTTCGTGAAGAAATGGCATAAGGATAGTGAAGAACTGATGGATGTGCCCAGATTAGAATTGATAAAATATAAAACCAACATTTTGTATTATGATGATTCTCTGGGACCATATCCATATGAGGAACAAGCAAAGTGGAATGGTTTGTCTTCACTACTCACGGGTATGTGACACAATATTATGATTATGTTATGGGCATACATAGTTAATATCATAGTATTACGGGCATACATAATTAATGTTATAATGTACAGGATCACATAAGTAACATAATGTTAGGGATATATGTAGATATAATCTCATAGACTTTGGTATAGGCATAATATTAAAAGACAATAGAAATTATAAGTAATCGGAATATGCGTGGGATCATATAGAAGATCGAACGGGTAAGGTCATTATAATAATGACATAATATTATATGTTTAACTAGGCATTATAATATATTAAGCTTGGGAAACGATGACCAATATGTACATCTGATGGATAGGCACATAATTCAGAATGTGTATGGGATTATAACGAACGAGAAAGACATTACAATAAAACGAGTATAATTAATACGACATATATAATATATATATAGTTATATATGATAATGATAAAACTCTATATATGGATTCATGCATCCGATAATTCATACGGGGAAAAGGCACCACTAACCACATCCTGTGATAGACATAATCGAGATTAGAAATAAGAGATCGGGGTATATAAGGGAGTCCCGAACAGGCCCTATTTCAGATGTGTTTTAGTCTTGTTAACGTATGCACCTTCACGCTAGTTTGATTAATAAATATTTGGACTTAGAATTATTTTAATAAAGCTATATTTTAAAAGTCTTGAGTACATTATTTTACACTTATAAATTATTTAACATTGATTACGAAGCTGTACATTTGAGGGCTCATCTCTCGTTGCACTGTCCGGTACCCACATACCGGCACGCAACAATTAATTACAGTTCATTACTAATGGTATCCTCCCCTTTATTTTAGACAGTTTAATAAAGAAGTTATGCCCTGAAACAAAACTGATCCGTTCGGCAATGGAGTTATTCCCAACATCGATGAACGAAAACACAAAAAAAAGAAGAAAATGGGGTCCAATAAGAAGTGAAACTGATGTTGGGTATGAGCGCTTGCCAAATTTAGTACCAAAAGAAGAAAGTAAAATAAGGTAAAAAATATTTTTTCATTATTTTATCATAAGTTATACAAATGTACTTATTTAATTTTATTTACTTAGATTTACCGAACCTCCAGAATGTCATTATCCGCCAGGTTCATCACTATCTGATATCACTAAACATTCACTTGATACCTCATATATACTCAATAAAATGGCTGAAAAACATGATAGGTTATTATTGTAATTATTATTAATATTGTTATATGTATTTAATGAATATTAAGTGTTAAGGTTTTTTTTTTTTTTTTTTTTTTTTTTTTCCAGTAAAATTGATTTACTAGCTGAACTCCAATTTTCTTATGTCTGTTTTCTTCTTGGTCTAAGTTATGAATCTTTTGAACGATGGAAGAAATTATTTCAGTTGTTTTGCATGAGTAAAGATGCAATAGCTCAGGATCAAGCTTTGTTTGCAAAATTTTTTCTAGCAATACGTTATCAACTAGAAACAATACCTGAAGACTTTTTGGTTGACATTGTTGAGAATAATAATGTTATTTATAATGGTTTAAAAGAATTGTTTAGAACATTAGATTTCAGTGATTTTTTATTGGAAGATGATCTCAAGGATGGAACAATTCAAATAAAAAGATTCTTACAACAGAAGTTTGGTTGGGAATTTACTAGATTGGATGAAGAAGATGATGATGAAGCACCTGTTGTTGTTGCTCTTACTGAAGATTACATTTTTGAGAATTAATAATAACTTTTACTCTGTTTAAAATATTATATAATATATTATTTTATATGTTTTCCAAAACAAGATTACATATTTTTTTTTATAAAAACAGATTATAGTCTTGTGTTATGAATTTTATGAATTCTGTGGTATATTGTAAGTTGTTTTTTTTCATTTGATTTTTTTCTAGTAAAATAATATCTGAATATAAACTATGAGATCAAAAATTTACTCTCAGCACCTTTAGCTAGTCTACTACTCATAATCAGAAATATCATGGGGACTTATATTTTCAAATTTAAGTTATTTTTTATTATATAGATGGTATTTAAAATCTTCAGTTGAAACAACTGTATATTAATATTTGTTCAGAGGTTAGTTACACAAGTATAAACTGAAATTTAACTGGCTTAACAGTCTGAAGTTTAAAATGCATTGATCAGCATTATATAATATTTATGTAAAAATAAAACAAAGTTTCAACACAACAATAAAAATCAGGATCTTAAAATTGATACATTCTTTACATCATACAGAATATTAATTAATTTAAGTCAATATAAATTTATTTTAATTATGAATTAGATATATGTTTATTGTATCTATTTATGAATTAGCATCATGGACATCATGTTCCTCTGCAGTTTAAACAATGAATTAAAATCATAATTTGTTACAAATTGTTCTTGAGATTTTTACATTACCATTGAAAGAATAAATGAATACGAGTTAAAGTTATATGAAAACATTATTAAAAAATCGTATAAGTTGAGTTTTCTTAAAAAGACTTGTCTTACATTCAATTTCAAAGGAAAAATATTATTTTGTGTTAAATATAAAATTAAAAAAAAAAAATCAGAAATTTTATATAAATACACAAATTAACTGATATGAGTAATTTACATTTTCTTTTAAAATTACTTAGTGATTAGGTACAATTTAATATATTATATTATATATTATAATATATAATATTTATATATTTATATATATTTATAAATATAACTTGTCTTTGTCTATTTATTTTTGCATATTGTTTAAATAACGTTAAAAAATTATTTTATAAATGTTTCATAAATTAAAAAAAAAAAGGTTAGAATATTATATAAGATCCAAATCTTAAATTCTTAAATGATAAATAAAAAGTAATTTAATTTTTTTTTCCATGAAAGAAAAAAAAACTTTTTGGGGGATTTGGTTGTGGAGGGGGCGTCCCCTTTGCCCCTCTTAGATTTGTCCCTGTGCTTCATACGTATTTATTATTACCCGTACCATTTTTATACACCGGAGATTCACAACTTATATAATTACTTACTTAACCTGTTCATATTATAGTCGAAACGAATACCAGTCACCAACTAATAAAACGTCAAAAGAAAGTCACTAGAACAGGAAACAAATTAAATCGCTGGTATAGTCAGTTCTACTCTTAAGAAATCCGACCACTATTGATTAGGTTTATCGCTAATAACGCAGTAAGTATACTCTCCAGAATTAAAAGAAAACTTTCGAGCCGGTCGAAAACCGATTTGGAATTATATAATTTTGAACGTAACGTTAGTTTATTTTTAAAACGTATTAAAATGCCGGTGTTTCGCTAAAAATAAAGGTCATAGAAGGTAGAGCCATCATTTTCTCCGAGCTCTGCGATAATTATGCTTCGAATGATACGTAACCTCGTCCGTAACTGTTCTATTGTCCATACTATCCAGTGTTCAGTATCCGTTGCAATGATAATAGTCTGCAGTTGGAGCCAAGTCGAGACGGAACGGAAATTACACAAACATTGAGCGCAAGACGAAAATCAGTTAAAAAAATCGATATCTTCGGGAGGGAGGGGGAACTATAAGAAATATTTGACGAGAGTGTTTTCGAAAACTGTAATGATCATTGCACTTGGTAGGTAGATATAGACTGACTTTAAATGCTCCCACTTACGGTAGTTACCTAATCAACGTTTACAATTGAAATACCAACGTCACGTTTAGCCATCGAGAATATCAATGTCAGCAAATTAATAAATGATTATAATGGTATAGCAATATGTTATATGCTTGTTAATGTTGGTAACCTATGAAGTTATAGTGGACGACGGAAGTACAACGTAATCGAGGAAAATAAAACGGTCAAAAAAAAAAATGCGAAAAGAATCACAGGAATCGTGTATCCGCGTATAGGATTTAGCATTCATATAAACTACCTCTACGAAGACGTCTACATCGATATCTTTACTATAAGATAATATCATCAAAGTTACAGAGGGCCAATTTTTAGAACTTTAAAATTTAGCGGGATTATAAGATTTTAGGATCAATGATAGGTTTATAAGTTCGGCGTTTGGTTGGAAGAAGTTTTACAAGGCCTATGGCAACAGTAAAAAGTTAAAAGAACTCGAAGCAATACGAATCAATCTGGTTCTAAGGCATCAAGATACTTATTACAAAAACGCGGCTAATATATCTAATTTTTTCATGATTTATAACAGTAATGGTTATTCATTTTTGACAGTGTACGATGTTAGACTCAAGAATTGAACAAGAATTAATTTATAAATATATTTTATTTTAAATATTTAAATTATTTAAAAAATTATGTTTTTTTTTCAACAAAGTAAGAGCTTAACTTAATTGTATCTGTAAATAGAATACAAAAATATTATAAACATTTCAGTTACAATTATTATTATAAAATATGATAAGAATAATAATTTTAAACGCAATCAAACTTATTTAACGTTCTCCGGAGGATCTGCAGTTGATAATTATACATTAAGTAGAGCATCGTCTTAAATGGGTCCTAAATAAGGGTCTTAAACGAGTTCTACTTCTAAGTATTTAATACTCTAAACCTAGATCAGAATTATTTTTTAGGCGTGATGAATCATCATAGTTTTAAAATGTGTACTACTATTTCAAATGATAAAACACTACTATATATCCGTCCTAGTAATCTTCGAAAGTTTGAATTGCACATCCTTTCCGAATCTTGTCCTTGAAGTGAAGCAATGAAGGACAAATAATCGGCTTTACGTAGTATACTCAACTCCAGTATACCTCAACGCATACATTTTTAACATTTTTAACTGAACCACACAGTAATAAATTAATGGGTTAATGACAAAATATTATCTGAAAAATGAAAATGTTTCGAAATGGTTATTTATTATACTGGTATTTCGAGTAAAATATTAGTTAAACCATTGATTATAGAACAATATTATTTATGTTTATTCTATAATCAATGATTATACATTACGTAGTCACGTTTATAGGACATAGAAATATTTTATGAATTATTTGTGCCTTGTCAGGTAAAGCAAATGTATATTATTTCGTTCCATTATTCTCGAAAATTCACGGAGGTTTATAACATGAATATACAATACATTTATATATTATCGTATATTATAAATAGGCCATAAAATTAAAATAGCAAATAAAGTTATAGCCAAAAGATTATTTGGGGGGTTTAGAGAATTAATATGTAATAGCTTTAGTTATTTTTTACGTAGACGAATTTATTATATCATTTTGTTAATACAAAAATCAAATATTCTATTTTAAGATGAATGTATGAGTAATACATTGGAATAAATTATAAATGTAATTACAATATAAATTGAAGATATTAAACCTTGAAGTTGAAGCTCATTATTACTTTATACTTTCATACGTCCGAATTTAGTTTTTATTAATTACATAATTATACATATTGCGTTGGCGTATTCATATTATAATGTCGCCTTTCCCGTTGTTATGCGTGGCGATGATGTTCACTAGTTAACCTTATTGTTTTTGATCATAGTGTACATATGTTGAAGATTTAAGGATACATTACATTGAAAGTATTTAATAGAAAATAAAACTTATCTGATAAATAATCTACGGAGTGACAAATTTAGATAAGTTTGTGATTACTTACTTTTACTTGATTTATTAATACCGTGTTGTAATTACGGAAACCGTGATTTGTGTCAAGAATAAATTAAAATGATTGTAAAAATAGTACAAAAATGTACTACTTTGTGACGTGTCCTTCTCTCCTGAGATATTCTATTGTAAATTGGACTCTTTTGTGTTTATACCTGATTTTTGAACGTGCACTCAAGAATAATCTACGATTTTATTCTTTAATTTTTTAACGAGGTTAGTTTTGACTAACTTGAGTTTAGTTCACCGTTGATTTTCTATGTACATATATTGTTAAACATTAGAAATATATATGTACCATAAATATTTACCTATATGTATAATTTGTTATGTATGCGTATAAATTATTTAACGTTTAAAAAATAATTATTTTTTTTTCTTGCTGTAAAATAATAACATTAATATACACACACATACACACACTGACCTTAGAGATGAAAATTTAAAAATACAATTAAAAGAATCTTTGTGTGTTTACTCGGAGCTATCGTCATTATATGCTACGGTGTATATTATACTACGGCCAGTCGTTTCGTGAAGAAATCACACCCACGTGAGCACTTAATTGTCTATGTAAATATATATATATATATATACATATATGTAGTCTTATATGTCACATCATGTGGCGATTACGACGTCAAACGTTTAGATTATCGCGGGAAGATTAAAAATGGGTAGATATGAACTATGGGTTTTAAAAAAAAAAATATTTACTACATTTTGTAGCAGCGAGCTCATGCTCGAATAATTTGTAACGCGTGTTGATACTTAAGTAGAAGTAGGAGGACGCAATAACTTAAAAAAGAGCGTATTGGAAATTTTTTTCGACCAAAATTAAAATATATATATATATATGTACAAAAGTGTATTTATAAATGAAAATTAGCAATCTCCAAAAAAGTAGAACATAAATTTTTATTTTCATAGGCGTTCAGGATATGCAGTTACATCCCTTACTGCCCACTGGCTACGCCTATGAGGGATACACTACAGTTATCGAGAAAAAAATGCTTGATTTCTCAGCCACCTACCCCAATCCAAACACTGGATACATTTGTACATTTATTATATTTATTTATATTTATTAATATATAATTTTTGGTCCACGGTTTTGTCCGTTTGTACATGCACCAGAGATTTCTGTCCACAGCGTATCTTTTACATTCACAGTAATTGCGTGTTAAGAAAATTTATAGATTCAATTGTAAATGTACAATGAAAAATAGCTGAAATCTTGATTACATCTTCTGAACCGCTCAGTTCACAATGGCAGTGCAGAGCGTTGTCTAACACTTGCGTTTGAGTTATTGTATACAAACGGACATATATTGTAAGAAAATATTTTTCGGAGAAAAAAAAATAAAATCATTTTTCGACAATGCATGATTGAATACTACATGCAGTCGCAATTCGTCGCTATACGCATGGGTGGGAGGAGGTGGAGGAGAGGAGAAACTGTTTTCTTTGAAAATAAGGACGTTAATAATTCAATATAATACGTAGAACACAAATCGTATTGGTTGTTTTGGTCCAACAAGCAAATAGGTAGAACGCGCACCCGTAGTACACATTCGTATCGTGTGGTGCAAAGAAAGTAGCGGAAGAAAATACGATCATCGATCGATCACAACCGCGATAATGCACTATGCACCATGCACGTGTGTATGCGTTCTCGTTGTACGTTTTAGGATCCATTACAGCCGATAACGTGACGTGATCGTTATTATTGTTATTTTGTATCAGACGTTAACATGTTATAATAAGTTTTTCTCGCTTTGTCCCCTCCAGTAGGACTTGAAAACGTACGGCGCAGTTCGGCGTGGTCCAAAAATCAAAACGTGCGCCTACAAAAAGAAATTTGAAACTGTGCAATAAAATCGTATTCGACAAAAAGTTTACGCAGCAAATAAATAAAAAAAAAATCATCACAGAATCGGTTCAACGCACTGTAAACGTAGAACAATGTGCGCACCGCTTTTACGATCGATCGAGATCTATCAGCAGAAGATAAGTTAGGATAGGTACGGTAAGATGGGATCATATTTGACCAATAACTCCGACATCGGTTACGAACGTTCGTAGAAAATGTAATACGAGTAGTGCCGAGAAGTCGAAGATTTCCGAAGGCTCTGATATCCGCTGTTAGAAAATTCCGAACGAAACCGTGTTGTTACTGTAAAATCGCCGAATTTGCCGCCGCCGCCGCGTTCCCCCGGCAAACGGTCGTCGACGTCGTCGTAGCCGCCGCCGCCGCCTCCACCACCGCTGCCACCACCGCTGCCGATGCTAGGCCGCGCCCGCCAAGTCCACCACTCGGTAACAGCCAGTGTCAGTTCGCCGTTCTCTCGTGTCACGTTCGTTTTGTCGACGCCATCGATGTGCCCGGGAGACCGTAGCACCGTTTTTGCTCTCGTCGTTTTCAACGCTGTCGGTTTTGCGCGTCGAACCCCCGATTAACGCGAACGAACGTTGCTGTGATTGTGATCGACTGCCGCGACGCCGATACGATTTTCCTCATCGGAGGATCATCACGTTCCTCCACGTTTTCCATCGATCGTCTCGCTGCTACTGTCGTTTGCTACCGCCGTGATCATCGTTATCAACGGTTATATTATCCGGTTCAACGGGACGTGCAACGCAACACACTCACTCGATTGGACGGCTTAAATATTTGCGTGTTTACCGTCGAACCGTTCAAATGTGGATTAATATATTTACCGGACACCTGAGAGACACTGGTGAGCTCGATTTTAACAACGATTAATTATAATGGTACACCACGTTTTTTGATTTCGATTCTGGTTACCCCAGTCATTGGTTTTTATCATTATAGCACGTGTAATGACGAACAGTATTTTGGAACTTCCAATCCGGAGGGGCGTTGTACATTTTCTAGGGATATGTGTTGTGCGGTATGCCATAGGAGTAAACAGTTAATAAATAAATATATTTTGGGGGGGGGATAATATCCGGTCACCCATGAAATAAACACCGATGATAAAAATTACGTGTGCAGATTTTCACATCGGGTAGTATAATAAATAGTCAACGGTAGTACGTAATATTTTATGGTCGATACATAGGTAGATTTTGATTGAAAACTTTTGAAATAGCGATGGTTGTAAAAACAGAAGTTCTTCGTTTTTTTTTCTGAAAAACTTACTTTTATGTGCAGAAAAGCAAATGTGGCTCACGGGAGCGTACTTTTTATAACTTGTTAGTGCCGCCGCTCGCAGGTAGATAACATTGTAGAAGATAACTGGCCGCGAATTTCCAATTGTCCGCGGAATGCTATGAAAACTCTAAGTCGCGATTTAGCAAAAGCTTAATTGGGAAATAATTTCGCTTTGCAAACGGCCAATCTTATTAAGCGTCTAAATAACGAAGTGCTTTGTAGTCATATTATGTATATGTGATTAAGATTAGGACACATTTATAGTTTTTATTGAGTGCACATAGCGCGTACACAATATCTGTATAAGTAATGAATAATATTAGGTATTAATGTTCACTGCAGGATACTTAAAAAATAAAATTGCGTAGCATTATGAAAATTAAATTTTCCCGACCCTTACGAGCATCGGGGACGTATTTTTAATTCAGTATGTTTTATATCCTCCAGGGCTACATTTTTGTAAAACAAAATTTCTTGTCTCTACCACAGAGCTCGTAAGTACTTAATTCGTGTAAATTTCTTATATGAAATCCGCTGGTACCAAGGCTGACTGCTGGGACAGAGGTTTTCTCGTTTTTCGATGATACCACGTTACTAAATAAGTCTTTCGTTATGGTTATTCGCGTTTTAGTTTATAATACAACATCGTCGCGTTTAATAAGTACTAGATACACTCATGTAAACGCAATTATAGGCTTAACCGAGCGGGTCGGGATTGTTCAGATATTTTCCACAAACATTTTTACGCCTGAGATTTATATGCAAAACAATAAGAGTTACAATTATTAAACGTGAAGTTAAATAATATCGATTGCGGTTTTCGTGTTCGCGGTGGACTACGAAGCATAATGTTCCGCTCGCGCTGGACTGTATACAGTACACGGATTTGTTTCGAAAAATATGATAGCATAAATAGTATTCGGTGGTTTTCATGGTCTGAAAAATATTAACATTTATTTTATATACTTGACATTTCGGCGCGAAAGGGTTCAAATTAAAGTTCACGCTAATGCGTTGTAACAATGTGCACAGTGACATGCTTTTTGTCCTCCCACAGGACGTAAAAACAATATTGTTGTTGTACGTAAAACATAATATGTTACTACGGAAAAGGAACCTTTTGAGTATAACGACAAGCGCATAATGAACCATCAACATGTATACTGTACATTACCTAATTCATGCACTGCACTGCGAGAGCACGGCGGCGCAATGTTCTTTTCAAATAGTGTGTCAATATTACCCACTTATGTATTGTACAGCAGACGCGCTTACTCTGCGTATATTCGAACACACAGAGAGTAATGTAAGAGGTTTTAACATAATAGTATGTATAGTAACTTTTTTGACTTTAGAGTGAATAATGTAAACAGTTAGACGATAATAAAATGGTACACGTATGCGCGGTATTATAATTTATATTTTTGATCATTTTTATTCGGTTTAAATATGCTTTGTAACATTACGAACAATTATTACTGTTGTGTTCAGTACGAGAAGTCCAAAATAGTCGTGAAATCGGTCCTCGCACCCTAACCATTGCTTTTAGTAGTTTTTTCTAAAATTAGAAAATCATATGTTCTCGCGTAGTGTTATATGGTTTCCTGTGCACACATAGATGCGACCATGTATCCGCCAGGAACAAAGACGTCGGCAGCATATGCGGCAAATGGTACGCGACGAATATAATAATTTATACGTTTCGTGACAAATAGGGCCGTCGTATATCCATAAAACCTTTTACGCGCCGAGTACGCTCTTATAACAGTGTCCCTGCGACTTATATTAAAACAACGACTGTTAATGGGTTTGACATGTACGCTTATAATACGTATTTTGTATTATGTATATAAATATATTTTTTATCGGACCGCGTTGGCAAGAAATAATAACGTATATTATACATTACTTACCTATCTATAAGTAAGTTTATAAGTTATTGTTGTACCAGCAATATATTATATAAACATCATGCCAAAACGCTGCCGTGTTGCGATATACAGTCGCATTGTCTTTGCCATTCACATATTTTATACGTTATATTGTGTTGATTTTCCACTTTGGCGGTCGTGAAGTAGTACATTACTGCTGTGATGTAGGTATTACTATGCCTATAATATAAAGATCGACCGAGGCCATGGCTTATTGACCCTCGTGAGTGTTGGCGTTTTGAAAATAAAAAAATCATAATACGTATTTTTTTTTATTAGTTGGTATATCTATCGAATTTCACCGCAATCCATACGGTTGTGATCTGTACCCGGAGTGTATAAATCCAGATCGAGGTCACACGACTCGTGCGTTTACCAGCGCTCGTGTGTACATGTGCGAGTGCAGTTTTTTGTGTTATTATTATTATTATTATTATTTTTATTTTGTGTCTCGTGTGACACGGTTCCTCTCTCTTTCTCTTCATCACCGAACGATCAGTGCGGGTGCTGCTATAAATGATGTAGAGTCCGAGTAGGCGGGTTTTATATATTATTATTATTAGGACCGACCTAGAACCGGAGGTGATACGTGACCGGTTGTTCGGTACCCGGAGTCCCGGACTAAAAGTTTTATCATTATTATCATAATATATTTTAATAGTGAAATGTGCGTGTGTGCATTATATTATACGAGTAGGTTCGCGTGAAAAGCATATTCAGCAAGGTGCGTACGATGGCTAAGTCCGAATGTAATTTATAATATATTGTAATCGTGATGAAAAAAAAATTGAAAAAAAAAGACACAAAATTTTCTGTCGAAGATTTAATTCCCGACCACATCACTATCGCTACACGCTACGTATATGTAGTAAATACGTTTCTCTTTATATACAGAATGTATATAATATATATGTGTTTATATATATATATATATCTATATATATCTTGGTCGAATCTAATTCGCAATATTTTTCTGAACCAGCCGTTGTCGCGCGCGTATAGTAATTCGTGTTTTTATTTATTACTTATTGTTTTCTCTGTCTCTCTCTCTCTCTCTCTCTCTTTCTCTCTCTGTTCTGTTATTATTAAACTATTTTTTTAACCCGTTCTACTTAACGCGAGTGGTTTTCCAAAATTCCAATCACTCTTCGACGACGAGATAAATGAAATTCGGAGTATGAAAAAAGTGTGTACGAATCACGTAGGTCACGGCTGTTTTGTCACGGACGGATAATACGAGTATAATGTTTTGTTTGCGATGACATTAATAGTGTGGAAAGATATCATCCGATTCGATTGATAATCCACGAAACGTTATAAAAAAAAAAAATTATAAACAATTATTACACTAGTTACTTACGTATATGTTTATGTGATATAGGTACATTTATGTTCGTTACGTTTAATAAAATAATATATTATTATAATACCGTTATTATATTAGACGTTCATCACGTACGTTGGACGAGATTTTCTGAAAATGTATCAATAGCGCGCGCGTTGTGTTCGTGTATAATAATTCGCGTTTCGGTGAAATTCGACAAAAACCAATTGTCTTTTGACTAAAGTTTAACACTAGTTGTTATTTTATTTTATTTTTATTATTTTCCAACAACTTTTACTTTTCGTCGGATTCCGTGTTTTCTTTTCTAAAACATGATAATAATAACAATAATAAGTTGTGTAATACACCAATACGCCCTTTTGTTCGACGACGAATTTATAATAAAGTCAGGCGTTGCAATTGGGTTTATATAGAGCTCCCACGAAGTATATTATTATTATTGTTATTTCAGTGTAATTACTAAGGAATTTGTGGTTTTTGTGTAGGTATTATTATTAGGTATGTATACAAGAAAAAGTATACCGGTTTAAAACTTCACCTATATTTCAACCGATTTTGTACGTTATTAAGTTTGTTTGTGTACCTAAATACTCCACCAGCAATATTGTTAATCGGTACTTAGTCGACCATTCGTTTAGTTAAATATGCTAAAATAATTTGCTTTGTTAAACATTTAAGTCCAATTAGAATTTGTAACTTTATCTGAAAAATCACATTTTTATAACAGATTTCCGTTAAGCTGTTACCATATAGCGGGTGTAATCTTTCATTATAATGTATCTTATTATTATTATCCTGTCGGTCGTCAATTTCTTTTTTGCTTTATAATTTATATCTTATCAGATAATCGAACCACACGATTTTCTTTTTGAATAATAATATTCATGATGTGTATACCTACTCATTAAAATAATATTTCTTTGGATTTATAATAGGTTTAAGGTATTTTGATTGACATATTTACCTTGTTATTCTATTTTTTAACAAAAGTCCTAAAATATAATTGAAAAAAATAATAATTTTGCTTTGATTTATCACGAGGGGAAATTTCTACTTCTCGCGACGAAAATATTAGTGGAAGAAAGTAAAGTGATAATATGTTTACATCCAAGGACATTTATGTATTTTGCAAACATCTTGTTTATCAATAAATTAATTATATGCATCTCGTGACTCATTATAATTTATTAATCGTAAACCGTGTATTATTTGTATTACAATTCGAAAGAGTGAAATATACGACTACCATTTTTTATCTATTGATTAACGCTTGAGAGAACAGTTGCGTTTACTATATTTAAACTATTTTGTCGCTTTTCAAACTTCCGAGTCATGTAGGGAGAACCGATTGATTCACTGTAATGGATTTGAAAAAGTATGTTAATTAATACAATTACGAATCAAATTCAACTAAGAAACACAATATTATAGATGTATTGCAATTTTTTGCGCACTCAAAGCCTTTTGAAAAATAAATATTACATTTATTGGAATATATGGAATAATGAATGCAAACGGTCGTATAATAGGACATACGGGAGTGTTTAAGGTCAAATTTTTAAAGAGAGCTGTATAGAATCGACCAAAATAATGAAATAAATATCTTGCGATTATTTGTGCTCAATTATTTAACCTATTTTATTAGTTGATAAAAAACACAACTCCATCACATGTTCATTTATGTTCATATAGAAGTTCCACTTCCGAGGTCTCGCTGACGAAACAAACCTATTTCGACGCCGTATACCTCGAGTGATTTCGGTCAATCGCGTGTGAACATTTGATTTTAAGATTTCTACGATTTAAACTGAATGTGATATGTAATACAGTGTATGATAATCTGTTGTATAATATTGAAAAATTACAAAATCAGATAAATGTCCCGTGTCAATCTACACGTGACGCGAATGCTGAGACCAATCCCAGAGCCTCGCCTATAAAGCGAATGATTATAATAACAATAAGTTACGTGGTATATATTAATAACAACGTTATGATTGCATCGTGTAATTAAATTAATACAGCGACGACAGATCCGATCGTTACAGACGGTACGATTATAAACGTATAAGAAATAATATGTACGGATAGCCTTGTACATATTTTGGATACAATTCGGACCGATAGCATGTGCGCAGGGTGTTTTTGGATATCATTACTTCGCTACACGTTAGTTAAATACGACGGAGTCACAACGAACAGACGTACATAATTGCTTGAAACTAAATTTCACTGGACACCATAATAAAAATAATAATATATTTATGATGTACGACTGATACATGTAAACATGTACTTCTTCTCTCGTCTCGTTGTCTTTGAAACTAAAAACGTGTGAACGAACACTTCGTATATGCACATATATTATCAGATAGTAGCGGTTAGGCGTCAGAAGGAATTAATCCAGTGGTTTATTTTCCTAGAGAGAAAAAGGGATAGAAAGAGAGAGAGCGAGAGATTTGCGTTTGCGTTTAATTTCTATTCAGTTTTCGGCGTGTACGTTCACGCGATTTTCTGATGGACGCGTACAGACACGATAAATTAGTAACCGTACAACTGCCGCCCATACGCGCGTATACGTGTATATCAAATTATGTGCATAGACATCGAACATCTATATGTGCGCGCGCGCGTTAAACACGCTGTTGTAATCGGTATGAAGACGTTTAATCGAGATGAACTGGTGTGCACGGTAAGCACCTATAACGTTCGAAGTATTTATTTTTTTAATCAACACCGTTTTTATACGTTTTCCTTTTCCCCGTACGCGTTAATGAGCGCCGTATAATACATACCTGTTTAGGTTCGCGTGCATTTTACATTATTATCTCGTACCGCTGTTGATGCAGCACCGGCAGTGCCCGTGCAACAGTGTAGTATAGCCGCTGCCTGTGGCCGATGTCTCGCGAAACTCCTTTCCGATCGAGTCTCACTAGAAAACCGTTTTAGACACATCTCGTCGAGTGGCGCGCGCGTCGTACACGCTTTCACCTGCAGCGCACATATCAGTCAGCGGTGCACATTCCTCCGACTGTAATTTTGATATCGTACCGACCGACGAAAGCGCTCCAAATTGTCGTATACCATACGTGTACACGCGACGACCTGTGCTACTGCGGTTTCAGCGCGACATTTTTAGACTCCGTCGTCGTCGCATTCACTCTTAGACGCAACTAGGGTGTCGCAAGAGGGTGTTTAGCACCCCTGAGCTCGAGTTTAGCATCCCTAGTTTTTTGTTTATGTTTTACTTTCAGTGCATTCTATAATAATTATAGTGAAATACAATCAGTTTTGTTTTCAGTAATTTCAACAACCCCAATGCTTGGGCTCTAGTTGCGCCTATGCGCATACTAATGTATCGTATATATTTTTTTTGTTTGCATAAATTATATTGTTTGTGATCATACACAGTGCATTGTTGTTTACACACGGTAGGTGCACGGCTTGATTATACGCAGCTCATTGTTCGTGTCAATCGTGCGAGCGCACGGCCGCTTACACGCTTATGGTAATAAAATATAATATACAAGCCGCGGGACCAGTTGCTCAGTGCCTGCGATAAAGTTATATTTACACTTACATATTTACTTAAATCTTGTTAGTTCGATGAGTTACAGACGTTACGGTACAAAATCGAGACTACGGTGGAGCGACTGAATATATTCATATGAAAATTAGTTAATACATGTTAAATATCTATAAAAAAGTCTAGTGTTTACGTTTGATGTTTTATTTTCTCCGCTTGGTAAATAGTAAATAAGCACTAGGTTTTTTGCAAACTTTTATTATTTACAAAAACCACCTACAAATACTTACAGAACATTATTCTTTCGAACTTGATATAACATTAAAGGATATCGTATTCGCAACTTACAATTTTTTCTATACTCACTCATTTATTTCATCAGGTTTTATAAATATCGAGTAACCGTGTACGAAATTTTAAAAAAGTGAAGACAGAAGATTACGGTTCACATACACTCACACATATATTATATATATATATATATAATAGCAGATAAAAAGAAACTTTATTTGATTGATGAGCAAAATAAGTAATTTAAATGTTACGAATTTTCACGTTTTAGTAATCGTTAACTGCTTAGATTTAATCGTTCTAAGCCGACAACGACCGTTTAGACCAGGGGTGGCCAACACTAATAGGTTCGCGTGCCTCATGGATAAATACAATAATATCAAGAGCCAAAATGTCAATAGATACATTTTATGTAATTTAATGTTTTTTTTATAAATTTATACTTAATAAATTAAAATTCATAGTAATAATAATAATGAAATAATAAGTAAATTTTAATTTTATAAATAAAACGCGGGCCGTATCTGACAATGACAAAAGGCTACATATGGTTCGCGAGTCGCAAGTTGGTCACCCCGGCATAGACCGAAAATACAAACGAGTGTTTCGTTATGTAGTGGGTACTTAAACAAATCATATTTAAAACTACTCGTAACGTGGTCGTATTTGTTAGACTTGATGTACCCACACTTTTTTCACCTTGGTGTTGGTATCAGGTGTACCCGTTCCTGCATTTTTATGGTCGATCGGTGATTCGCGTAACGCAGAATAATTTTTTCATCACATCGCGATTTACCGTCCAACGAGCCAATCGTCTCGTAAATCATTTTCGGTCGCACGACGAGATTACAGTGATCGTCTTGCAATAATGTCATTGCGTGTCGACGTTCGACTGGATCTGCAGCAGTGGCTTGCTTGGGGATACACATCTCGACGACTGCTGTCGATTTTGTTCCTGGATCGTGTGTGTCGCGCATCGCGATATTTACGAAGAAATATGTAACAACGAGTATAAATTTTCAGATCGTGCGCGCGCTCGCGCGGTCATGATAAATATAATTTCACGATCGATTGTCGTTTGTCCCACATTTGGCGCGCGCGTAGCGGAGAAAGTGGCGCGAAGTCAAACGATCAAGGCCACGGCGAGACTCTCGGTATACCTATATAAGTATACACATGCACACTTACACAAATAAATTATGTATATGTACAAATATATTGTGTATCGATGGCTGGAACAAAGGGAACGAGAGACGTGGCGACGGAAGAGATGAAAGTGAATTGTTTATTTCGGTGTGACGACGACGACTGTTCGTTTCCAATGTTTTTTTTTTTCTTTTTTCGATCCTACATTATTATTGTATATCAAAGTGTTTTTCACGCTTTTAATGTAATAATATGTATGCAACACGCCGTGTAGGTGTAATCTATAGGTATATTTATATGCTTTACATGCATTGATGGACAGGATGCGACCGACCGACGAACGACCGACCGACCGATTTATAACGGGCATCGTTGGTCGCTTTCTCGCGCGTCCGAGAGGAAATAAAAACAAAAATAATCTCATAGAGACGTGCATAATATACATATATATAAATTCATGTGTGTGTGGTTTTTATAATATATATCATCCATATTTTTTTTTTGACTTTGACTGAAGCACAAGACGTTCTGTACAAGTGTTAATACAAGTAGGAAGTAGGTATATACACGTTTGTCTACGTTTATTATATGTAACTATTATTAGTATAATTATATATTTTACGCATGTGTTGCTAAACGAGGATTCTTTCGTCGTTTCTCTGATATTCTCTGATATTAGAACATAACTAGGTGTACACGTTTGTTCTTGTTTCAATGTGTTTAACAAAGGACTTTTTAGAATATTATTAATTGTAATTTAATTTTGAGATTTTAATCAGTATAACCATGTTTAATAATTTGTGAAATACATTCTGTATATATTATACATGATTGTGGTTTGTTCAAGGTTGAATATTTTTTAAATGGTAAGTTTTAAAATTGTTCCTGCACACGTTTAAAATGAACTCGAACAAAAATAATTATTTTGAATACTCGAATACATTATTCATATTACTAAATACTAGGACTTAAATTACTATGTATTTTACCGTAATATGTAACATACTTGAAAAGTAATAGTTTATTATTAAGTATTAATAACAGAAAATAAAAATTGAATACCTTCGTTCGAAACACAAAAATTAAACTTGAAGAACATTTCTTTTATTTAGACATTTATGTGTCATAAAATCTGTTAGGGACTTTATTTCTGTTTTATGACCTGTGTTATAAATGGTTACAGTAAAATATAATCATTATAAAAATGTAATGTACAAATGCATGTGCAATGCATGTAGATTATAAATATACCTATACGAATTGTTTGAATTTGACCAGCACTAAGAAATATATAAATGGATTTTGGTTATATTCACACATTATTTAGTTAAATTTTATCGTACCGAATTTAGTGTTGATTGTGTGTTACTATTGTTATATTATAATTGAATATAATCATTACTAAAAATTTTTAATATTCTATCAATCAATGATTATTAAGTATTACCGTCAATATCTGTACAAAAATTGCATAATGTCGTTTTAGTTCATTAGTTCCATTATTGGAATAATTCAAGCTTGAGTAAAATTAAAGTTTCGTATCTGCGTTCAGAAAAGAAATCATAAAAACGATACAAAGAGACGAGTTTTCACTATTCGAACTTTCAACCCGTAGCAATGACTAATTAATGAGCTACAGCGTTAATCTTTTGTAAACCTTTCATTCAGAACGATTTCATACACGCCGGGCTCGGAGATGTGTTGCATATGATGAGGATAATAGCTCTCGGATGACTCCGGGCTACGAGTTGAATAAATAGAGAGAACTTTACGATTAATATTATACTTTCGAAGAGCAGATGTTATGTTATATACAAAAAACCACTTTTTTGCTCGTCTCTTATGTTTATTATTGGAAAGGACACGTTTTGCACATCGCGTGTTTACATATTATATAGTTAACTGATACACCGTTTAATCTTTTCACCGAACGTTTCGTGTTTAGAAAAAACTAAAACCGGTGTGAAAAAAATGTCTACGACAAACTGACAACGCGTTACGAAATCGTAATCGAAAAAAAGTTGTCTGGGCCGGAAACAGCTATAATTATTTTAGGTAGAGAAAAAATATTAATAACATAATAATAAAAAAAAAAGAAAAAAAACATAACATAGGTAATAACAAAAAGTCCTTAGATCAGTGTTATTCAAGCCGATTACGATGTCGTTCGCTTTCTATACATGTATGATACACTCACACGGATGCATAAAAGCATACATACACAACACACACACACACACACACACACACACACACACACACACACACACATATATAAATATATATACATACGTAACTCGTGCTATCATATTTTATACACATATCCGTGTACGGCTTCTTTATATTCGTGGTCGTATGTGCGCAATTTTACATTCGAAAGTCTATTAGAGAAATTACAGGTATGAGGTATAATATCTATGTAATGAATATGTAGACAACAGTTAACTGACAGTAACCGTAATGATATGGTATTTTTTGGTGACCTTTAAATGCCGACTAGATGATTCAATTAATATGTTAGATGTCCATGTACAGTTTATACCTGATAAACAAATTTTATTTCTGATATTTTCAACTTTTTTTTTATACACCGTGAAGTTATTAAAACCATAGATAATTTTTAATTTCTATTTTATTATTATTATTTTTTTTTTAATACAAATATGTTATCAAATAAATATAACAATATAGAATGTATATCATAATCAATAATAACAATGATAATGAATTTATGAAATATATAATATTGAATATATGAATTCGACCTTAAGAAATTAGTGCCCGTGGCAACTGTCCCGCGTTTGGCCTCCCTTTTATCAATACAACACTGCATGTTGCTGCGCGCTAGTATACTTAAAACGTTAAATTGATAAATTGCACAACTTTAGGTACACCCGTGAAAATCTCTTTTACGCACGAATACGTCGCAGATCCGGGACCATCGACGATTTACATAAATAACGTTTATCCTACGCACACTATATCAGTGTATAAATCGTACATGTGTCTGGATACCATTCAGTTTTTATTACATTTCATATTTATGGTATGCGTCTACACTAAACGCGCGTCGGGCTATTGTTGTTTGCAGACACGTTATTATTGTGTTACGGTCCGGATGAGATCGAATGTACGTTGCAGACACATATGTGTTCAGCCGTAATGTAATAATAATAATAATAATAATAATAATGAGATCACATCATTCCGATATACGCGATAATACCTAATGATTACGGATCGTTAACACAGTATATTCTATGTCCTTGCCGCGGGGGCGGGATGACGTTATAATGGACCAGAATAGCACCGCGGGTCCACACGGCTCGTGCATAATGAATATTGTTACGAGCATACGTGCAGCGTACGCATGCATTGTACTGTACGCGGAAATTGGCTTTTTGTTTTTCGGCCAGGACCAATTAAACGTCGGCCGGCGTGGGAACGTCAATTGTATCGGAACAGCACCGCGCGCACGTTCAATACGCGTACGGTATTTAATGAGACGTCGGGTTTTCATTTCTCCTTCGTCCCGCGTTCGGCGGACACAACGCGTGTACGCGCAGTATATAGGACGCGGTCAACGCATTGTTCTAGTCGATTTTCACGACCGCGCGCACACGAATTTACATACGCGTCGCAGCAGCTGTGCGCGGCGTGCGATTTAGAAAACGCAGTGAAACGCGTCGCGAACGCATTGTCTTCCGACGCCGAACACGTTTTCGGGCGAGAACCGGTGTACGGTAAGGTCAGACGCGTCCCGAGCTTTCGTAGAATCGCGCGCATCGGACGCAATTCGAACGGATTTCTTTCTTCTTCTTTTTTTGCCCCTACGGTTTTCTTCGCTGTTTTCGTTTCCACGCAGTGCCCAGTTTATTATGTCGTCGTCGACGCGTGGTGTACAGCGTGTCGACGTCATTTCAGTTTTATCTAGCGCAGGGCGGTTGGCATGCTCTTATCGAATCGTCGATCCAGCGGCTCATTTCACCGAAGTGCGGCCACGGGGACGTCAGACCAGTCCAAAACTACAACGATTTGTACGTAGCGCATACAAGTGCCCGTACAGCACGTCTCATTTTTCCGATTTGCAACTGGTTAGAACTGGTGTGTCGAACACGTGTTCATATTTTGATGATGCGCCGGATTTTGGAATAGCTAAGCATCCCCCAAACGATGCCACTGGTTTTGGTGTGGCGGCATAAAAGCTTCGAAGAACAACAATAATACGACGATAATGTATACCTACAGCGTATCTCGAACGCTTTTCGGGAGATATTTTTAATATTTAATGTAATAATAACAACAATGATTATATCTGCGTGTTCGATTGCGCGCAGATGGTTACGCAAAAATTTAACTGTTACGGTCGTAATCGTGTACACGTATCTATCACGTCCGACGTATTTTCTAATGAGTTTCTTTAGACGTTTGCTGTTATAATACACGTGTAATCCGCGTTGAAAAGAAAACCATCGTGCCCACGGTTTAACGTGGCGTCAGTAACGTGTGTGTGTATAGCAACGCGTATATACATAATAATATTCTGAACGCTCTAACCGTATAATAGGTATATACCCGAAAAGGTATAAACCAGACGGGACGGTTGGGGGAACACGCGCGTCCAGTGTAATAATATGTATTAATTGTGAGAAAAACCGTTGGAAAGCGAATAAAGAGAGAAAGAGAGCTGTGCATACGATACGTCTACCCTAAAAATATTTGCGTATTAAAGCGAGTAAAAATGCACGTATTATTATACGTGCTGAACGTCTTGTTCTTGTCGCCGAAGAGAAATTATTATCTACCATGACGGTAAAATTTTTTTCGGAAAAGTATAAAAATATTGCCAACACACGACGTCTGTGAGTGGTGTGTATTATACTATACGACGTGACCGCCACCGTGGGTTTTGTCTAATTGATTATGTAGTTGTAAATTGTTTTTGGCTGTTTGAAAAAATTAAATAAAAAACAAATGTTAATCGACCAATGTGTATTTTTTTTTTTTTACTATTATTATTTCTTCGTCGACATTTATATAACTGCAATTGGTCTCCCGTGTTCACGAGTCATAATTTCAATGAATTTACATTTTTTATCACTTAAGTATGTTGGTTGTTTGGTTATTTGTTTTAAGATTGTTTTGGGGGAAAAACGCGGACCAAATATATATGTAATGTAAATACTAATATAAATACTAATTAAATACCTCCAGCTGGAACACTAACATTTGCTACAGCATAATATTGCTGTTTTTTTTTGTTTTGTGTATGTACAATTAAAACGATATAATTTTACGTAATTTTTTTGCACTTAGAACTAAATTTGAACGGAAAAAACGTAATTATATTATTTTTCCCAAATATTTAAAGAACGTAATTATATTATTTTTCCCAAATATTTAAAGAACCAAATAAATCATGATGTCTGTTTTTAACTTTTTCACTGCTGTCTTTAGACTGCTTTTAATTATTTTCGAAACTGTGAATAATTTCTCATTATTATGTAGTTAAATTTAAAAATCAGTTCACGAGATTAACTAAACTATGCGTTGCTTCTGAATTCATAACTTGATATAAATTAAAAGTAAATTAAAAGAGTAGGGAAGTAGGCCAAGTTATACCCATCAGTGTTATTCACATACGATTTTCTACTGCTGCATTCAGCTATAGTATAATACAAAGTACTTATGTATATCATTTAGAATTTTTATGACTTATATTTTTCTATGAATAATTCGTTTTTACACGGAAAAAAACTTTTTTTTCTATGAAACAATAACATGTTGACATGCGATACCGACCAACTAATTTTCTGTGAAATGTTCAGAAAACTTTTCATATTCATACGATATCATATGTACATTTCGAAAACTTCATTAATTTAAATAATTAAATCTAAGTTAGCTAATATGTTAAGCTAGTACGTTAAAAATGCATTAAATATCATAAAAAATTAATTTTAATTATAAAAATGAATAATTTACCTCTAAAAGTATCAAAATTGTATAATTAAGTCAAACTATAAGGATACAATTAAATTATATACCCATAATGATGCTTGTTTGTTTTAATCAAACTATGTACAACACCTTTATATTCCTTAATTACGCATGAACTAATATGACGATTACAGGTTAAAAAATGTATTTTTCAATTGACTTTCACGACCGCGAAATGAACATTTAGATTTCCAGACTATAAAGTAAAATAAAATGTGATATTTACAATAAAATAAAACGTAAAATATTGCAAAGATTTGTGAAGGTACCTGGGGATGAGATACGATACACGGATAAATGATAATTTATTTTATTTACAAGCCAAATACAATGCCGCTGAATTGTTTTCGCATAAATGTTGGATAAGGGGTGTTAAACCAAAGCTCTCATCGTTGCCTGGGCAAAAGTAAAATAAAAATAAACGTACGAGTTGCTCTAAAAATAGAAACGACTCCAAAATTTATTTAGATGATGATGATGATGATGATACGAGTTGATGTTTATTAGAAATCATAATCAACCGGTATTACGCTTGAACCGTTTTAAACGGTGCGAGTCATTAGAACAGTAAACCAGTGCAGTGCGTGTTGTCCACATGGTCCTTAGGACATTACTATTTTTCCCCGCGGTCGAGAGATCGTGCGCCACTGAGGTGGCGAAGAAACAGCTTATAAAACCGAAAACAAATACGAAAACGGAATCTGCGGCGAAATCCGTAGACGGTTTCCGTAGTAACAGTTACGGCCGAAGGGAATGGTCAGCGAAAATTTGTCGATGTTGCGCACGACAGTTCGACCCATACGTTCGCGTGTACATGGCCGAGAGCGATTTCTATATGTATCGCGAAGACCCATCGCGCAAATGATATATCGCTGGACATGAATTGCGTCCCAAAGATATTTAACGACTATCCGAATTGTGTCCCAACAAAAAAACATTATTTTCCTTCCCATTTCATACAGACTTGGCAGTCAATAACAAATTATGACTGTCGGTAGGTTAAATATATTGATTTTTATCGTTGTTAGGCAATTACAAGCAAGTGAAATGAAAACATGTTGGCTTAAACTATAGTGGTTCAATGTAATAATTAAAATAAACAATAGTTAAAAAAGTGACAAATAAACAATTAAAAAACTGGTAAACACTGAACGACACAATGTTAATATAGGTAATCACGAACTGAAACCAAACTGAAATTATTATATGTTTTGAAGTACGTCCATGTAGTCGTTTAAACAAAACCGGACGCATTTAATGAAGCAGTTCAAGACGGACGCGATTCGTGCACATGCTTATCACATAAGGGATGCAATTCGTGTGTAGCCTGATATATTGCCGCGGAATCGGCCGCTTTTTCGAACCCATATGGGTCGTCCGCGTCGGATTTATACACGTATGTACACGTGTACGAATTTATATTCGACGCACGTGCGACGGTCTCGACGTTTGGTTCGGCGGCCGTGCAACGAACACGACACGCATGATACGCGCGAAGCACATCCGTCTGCGACTTTCATAGATCTGTTAACGGGGCCGTTATTGTTCCGTTGCGCTTGCGTGCAATACGTATTTCTCCATCTGTGCGCGCTCCGAACAGCTCCCGACAGGCTCTCGACGTTGCGTAACCGTTGGCCCGGCTTATAGGATGTTCCGTTAAGCCGTCAGTTTCGCAGCCGTTCCGCAACACTCGAAAACGTGTTTGTGTGTACCCTATGCAAATCGAAGACACTTTCGTTTTCCGTGTACATTCCTACAGCGCATCGGTCGGCATGCAATAGATTTAAAAGCTATAAAAGACGAAAAAAAAAAAAATCCGAAAATAAATACTCACTCCTCACAACGTAATTTTAATTACAATAACGTTTGCGCGTAGGATTATACAACGTTGTTGTTCGTAAATAATTCGATGGAAATTCGTACATTTTGCGTAATTTACCGCGCGGGCCAAGAGTTTGTGCGCAGACATTTAATGTTATTTAGATTTTGTGTTCAAAACGAACGGCAACGCACATTTAAATATGTCGAAGTGTATATTTCAAATGCAATTATACTTTCAACTAAGCTCCGAAAGAAAATTATATGCATAACGGAGCCATAACGCGCAACATTACGAATTGTAATATTCATTTCGAGTCGTTAAATAAAAGCAAGGAAAAGTTTGTACATTATAAATGTGCCGTGCACGCAGTCGAGTGGTTTGTGAAATATTTCTTCGGTGCGGCAGATTATGATTCTGGGTTGTGTAAACACCAATAATTACGGTTTAATAAGTCCTTAAATATTTAGCAGTGCTCTGCTGTACATGAAAATCTAACAAAGATCCACATGATTGGCCCATTACGTTCTAATGGACCGTCAAATTGATCATATTGTTGTGTAACTCACGGGCATATAATATCGCGTCTGTATGTCATTATAATACCTAGTCTGGCGATATTTTTTCTTTACGTCGGCTTACGTACGGCCCTGTTTAAGACCAATGTGACCCTCGACGATCGATTCCATTCTCATCGCATTCCGCTTCGTCTTCTGTTCGAATCGTTTGTTCCGCTGTTTGCCTTCTTTCATTATTACCGTGACCAATGCGACCATTGTCCAAACAGACCATAAAAATAAATATCTATCTTTTCTTACCAAAGGTCTTATTCACTTCACAGCTACAGCTAATCGGTTTCTGCGCTTGAAGCTACAACATCAAGTCTTTACTACGAATCTCATTGTTATACGCGTTCAATCTCGCATTGAATCTCGCATTCAATCTCGGCGTGTAACTATTATGATTTTGTCGAATTTTACGTCCGGGAGGGACTGCGCGTATGATCTAAAGTTCAGTGTTCACGTGTTTGTCTGTCGATCAATTTATAATGATTAATATTCTTTTTGCAGAAAAATGAATGATGCATTCAGAAGCTTTGGTGTGGTTGACGACGGGAATCGGCGGCCCCTTGTCGGTGGTATGGTTGTGTTGGGCGATACTGGTGCTGTGGTTCGGCCGTGGTCAGTGGCGGCCGTCGGACCCGTTGCTCATAGCGCTGCTGGCTGAAGCGATCGCCAAACAGGTGGCCGGCACCGCGGGCTCGGCGCTGTTGCTGTTCCGGCCGGACGAACCGGCGATGTGCAGCGCGGTGCAGTGGTTGTGGACCGCCGCGCACACCATGCAAGCGGGCACGTTGGCGTCGCTGGCGCTGATGGCCGGGTTGCGGCGCAAGAAGCGTACGGTGGCGGCTGGCGGTCGGCCGCTGCTGCTCTACCACCTGGCCAGCCTATCGGTGGTGAGTGCGTGCGTGGGCGCGGCCGCGCTGATCGCGCAGACGGACCCATGCTCGCCGCCGTCGGACCGCCGGTACGCCGTGTTTTCGCTGGTGCTGCACGCCAGCCTGGCCTTGGTGGCCGCCGCGTCCGCTGCGTTCGGCTGCGCCGGCCACCGGAAGGGACCCAACCCACTGTTGGTCAACTCGTCGTCCGACCTGTCGTCATGCATGTCCGAGATATCCACGGTGTCCAGCTGCAGCCGGGGCGGCATACGGCACAGCGTCAGCGACTGCAGCGACCGCACCACAGTCACGTGTACCACGTCGGCCACGGCTGGCGGTTACCGGCTGGGCGGCTCCGAGTGCACGGGTGGCGGTGGCAGTGGCCTGGTGCACGACCTGCTACGGTTACCGTCAGCGGGCAGCGCGCCGCCCGTCACGTTTCTCAACGGTGCGCCCAGGGTGTTGCAGACACAGCACGGGACCATCGCTGAGGACGACACTCTGCGCAGACTGGACGAGACCAAGCGGCTCATCGATTCCGGCACGCTGATGGCCGGCAGCGACCGTGACAGTTACGCCGCGTCCACCATCAGACCGTACCGTTACGGTTGCGGCGGCGGCCACGGCTCCAGGTACCTGCCGTCCACTGCAGCCTCCGTGTCCGTTTCGTCCACCAACAGCCGGGCTCCGTGCCTGGCCAAACGCGTGTCGCTCGTCCAGGACGTCCGCATCGGCTACGTGGTGGCCATACTGTTCATGTGCTATTTTGTCGACCATCTGCCCGTTCTGGTAAGTTACGTACGGTAATAATATTTTGACGTGCACTTCATACGTGACACGCGACCGTCTTTGGTGGCCCGAGGAGAGGGGGGGACGATTTTAGGAAATACTATATCTCTCGCAGTACTAAAACCCACTAAAATAAACACTGGTTTATAACCAAAAAAAAAAAAAAAAAAAATACTTAAAATAAGCGCTATAATAATATGTTCTAAAAACATGAACAATAACGAGCAACCGTTTGTTTTCTTCTGCTAACGCTTTAAAAATTCACCGTGTTTATTTAGTAGTTATTTATGAATTGATACATTTACAACTGTTAAAACTGAAATTCGATCAGTTTTCTATTCCAGAGTCATAAAACTTTATTCTTACAATTTTGTTTAATTTATGAGGTTTATGAAAAGTTCAAAATAAATTACAATGGACGTAAATAAGTAAAAATAGTACCGAAATTGAAGGAATAGCACGATATAATTAAAATTCTAAAATTATAGAACATATGCAGCGTACAATTTTAAACTCGAAATCATCGTTACTCAAAACGAACTTATAGATCATTCTATTACTTCTATCTAGATTCTATAAGGATTAGAAAATACTATAGCATCCGAGTCCTGTTAATATCGTATTGTATATGCATGACTGCAAAGATAGTTTTGCGGAACAAATTTAATTTTTAGAGCACTTCACCCGTCCTCATGAATCCACATTTGACACGTGCAGATTTTGTGTTCTTTCGTTTTTTGCGAATCATTTACAGTTCTTGGAATAATAGGAAAAAAATTTGATGATATATACGTATTTATTCATATTATGGAAGTACCCATATGTGTACGCAATTACGGCGGTTACATATGCATAATTATCATAACAATATAATAATTCTGACAAGAAGTTTTATAAAATTAAGGGGAAAAAAATGTTTTGAATTCACATCACGTATTTCACGTGTGTATATTTTTTATTTTGTTATCGATTTAACATACTCGTATGTACATACGAAAGAGTTCATACTTTCTTTCTTTCTGAAACGCCGCGTGTTTTATTCTTAAATTCATAACAAGCCCGTAAAAATCTCATGGTTTTTTAAAAAAAATAAAACGCACATGGATCGCCATGTGCATATCTTATTTAATATCATATACTCTTCTTTTTTTGTGATTTTAACATGAAAATTACTGTATCTCGACAATTACATACAATTTTATATTGATATAAATCATATACTCTTATTATACATATCTAGGCACATTCGATGTGTATTTTGGTAATCTGCATTTAGTTGATTTTCAACAAATTTACCAGACTATACCGGCTGCTATACTATATTCCAGTAGATATTTCTAAAAAAAAGTTATTATCTGTGAAATGGTCTGAAGAAAAAATAAGAAACGAACTATGAACCAATAGACATATACCATAAAAATCAAATTGTTGTAGGTTTATTTGTTCGTTTTCTATTCTCAAGTTTAGGTTATTCGTGTGCTATTGTTTTCCATTTATTTTCAAAGTCATGTTACCAACGACTAGTGTTGGAACTCGTTTTAAATCAATAAAAAATAAAATAACACATTTTTACTACGTGCTCCAATTGGCCGTAAACCACGATATTGTCGTATCGCCCGTTCCAATGCGGTTCACCGCTCGAACATTTAAAATCAACAAGAGAAAACCGGGTTTGTAGGATCATGAGGAACGAGTGTCAATAAGCGTCGTAATATAGCACTCCTTCGGTTGTATATATTTACTGTCAATGTCACGTACAGATGAAATCCTATTGTAGAATTTCAATTATATTAACGGTGTGTTTACATTTTTATTGGTGTAGTTGGTTCCACAATGTATTGACGTCGGTTCGACGACGACGGAGTCGCTTTCAAAGATATTTATCTGTTAAAACACTGAAATGATTACGTTGGAAAGAAAACAAAAAATTCCATAACCCGTTAAACATTAATTTACAGCCGCCGCATATTTTATGTGTGTACGTGTGGGTGTTGGAGGAAGGGTTGTACTGGCTTTCGAATTAAAATAATCTGTTGCCAAATTGCTGTTTGTCTTTCGTGACATTTGACTATATTATTCTAGAAACAACCGCATATTATTTACGTCATGTTTCTTGCACTTCACGTGAAAAATATATTAAATACGTATTTATTATGTACTGCTTCTTGTACGCTATTGTGAGTTGAAAATAAACATAATTATTTTTCTTATTAGTATTAGCTAAAATTATAGAATAATACGGTCTAAAAACTATGGATGTTTACGAATAAATAAACGAATATGTTTTTTTCAATTTGTATCGCAGTATCGTCGAATTTAAGGTAAAAATTATTTTGAAGATAGAATTTCTAGTAAAGTTAACCGCCATACACGTCAATCAAACAAGCGTACGGTACGTTTCCACAATAATTATTTATACATGTATAAATCAATTAAAAATAATAAAAGTTAATTAAAAATCTGCTAAACTGTGTCTAATCAATAATGGATGTCCTCCGTTGAACGGGTGAAATGCGTGTGTCTCCCCCGGAAGAATGTTCGGCGCCACTGATTATTAGCGAATTATAAGTGCTAAAGGATTAGCTGGTAATTTATATTTTATGCGAAAAATGGAAATCGTTTTCAATCCTACTGCTGTGAAACTAAATATAATGACATTGGCAATTAGCTAGGTACCTTGTTATTTTATGTAACCGTAATGAATACTGTTTATGTAACATCGGGAGTAAGATTGTGTCTTTCTCGGGCGCCGTGAACAATACTAATTTCGTCCGCTGTTCTATCCGGTGTATATGTGTAGCAGCATTAATCGTCAATGTTTATAAAATTCCTCTGAAACAGAACCGAAACGACTTTTTCGAGATAGACTTATTATTTTTCCATGAGTTAATAATGTACAACGACGATGGTGATACGTGTGTTCAAAAAGTAAAAGTATCCAACGTGTTGTTTGCATTGTTATGTAAGTAAATCGAATAAATAGTTAACGTCGGAAAACGAGTGAATTATCATATATATTATATACGAACAATTTGAAATAAGTGGAGATAATATATAATAATGATATGTATCTACGTACTGTGTCCAACCGTATTTACTGCAGGTGTATATAGATATGTTACCATGTTGTTCACGGACCAGCGTTTATTTTTTATTTTCTATATTACTTATCCGATGTTATATATATTTTTGAAATTTTTAACACACCGTTTTTCAAATAATTTATTTTTATTTTTTTAACTCGGTAGTTCTATATGCAAATAAAAAGTGACTTCGATAGAATAATTTTCCGTTGAAATGCCGACGAACGTGGAACAATACACGATGCGTCCATCGTCCCGCCGCGCATAGTCAATTTCACCCACGTGTCTTCGTACACAATGCACATTCGTCCGTCCGCGCCTACACACGTCATAATATTTGAAATATATCGATGTAGAAAGAAAAAAATGTATAAAAACCATCCACTGCTTTTGTCCACGATCATCAGTAGATTCCGCGTCATTATAACGCGTGTTCTATTACAAAAGAAAATCCTAGTAATCTTTTTATCCCGGGACTCGCTGTACAACACACTCACAACGGTAAACGCCTATTTCACGAAGTCCTCTCACGTAGCCAGTGTAGATGGGACAAGACTTGTTCCGTATCTTATAACCGCGTGTGTTCATATTACAATATATATACCTATGTGCAGGCGATAGCAGCAACGGCAAGCCGTCGCTTTGGTGAGTCTCGGGTTAAAGTGACCGATGTAGGTAATGCGGTCAAGTGAATATTTATATACATATAGTCTTATCGATTTACTTGTTAATGTATCACTATATTATTTAACATGCATTGAGTCCGTCGAAACGCGGGTGCCCGCCCGTCCACTAGCTACGGTAATAACATTATGGTTATTTCTATGCCATTGTCCTCCTTTCATATTCTCTAAAACAATATTGATATAATTACAAGTACTCAGAACCGCTTCTTGTATACAAAGTCGTATTACAAGCTATAGATCATAATACAATTCGGTAGACTAGCTCTAATTCGAATTTCTGCGACACGAACATTTTTCGAAAAATATATTTTTTCTTGAAATTCCTTTCTAGTTTCATCGTTGTTTTAGTTGAATTTACTCAAACATGAAAATAGATGAATGTTCTCAAATTTTAGATTGTAGGTAAAGCGAGGAAAATATTTATTTTTCTCTGACAAATTTTTCGTAGTAGAAGCCTGCTACTAAATTTTCATTTGATATATCATGAGCTTAGATATTGGATCTCGGGTAACACTGAAAGGGTAAATAACGATTTTATCCATTCAAAAAGCTTTTTGGTGTAAAAAAATAAATTGCAAAATAAGACAAAAAACCCAATGTCTACCAGGGTTTTTCTTCTATAATTACCAGTAGCATTTTATAAAATAAATCGCGCAACACTTTTGAGTATGATTAATTTTCAATTTTTAAACAACTTCATGTAAGTATATTTGTTTTCGAATATGTTTCCAAAAACTTTAGAAACATCTCAAATGGCTTTTTTCTGTTAATTTTTTACTATTCACAATTGTATATAATAAGATTTTTTCTACGATCGGGATAGGTACGCACATGGTCCCCTCAAAAGGAAGCTGTTGCACTTGGAATTCAGAGGCCTGGGTATTTTAAAGTCTAGAAGCTGAGAGGTCTTTCAGTAAGTATGGATACTCTCCGAAGACTAGGCAAAAATCAACAACGAGTTAAGAACGACTGAACTCATTTGCTCTTTTATTGTTGGAGAAACATTGGTTTCAACTATAAATGTCGACGTTGTCATAACCGCTGCGCTCGCACTGCTCGTAAAATAAAATTTAACTAAAAAAAGAATATATACATTCGAAATGTAAATTAAAATAAACTTGTTTTTTCTATTTCCGTTCAGACGATATTGTAATGGGGGAAAAAAAAAAATAATAATAAGAATATTATTTTTATCAAATAGATCACAGATCTTGACAATTAATAGTTTATGGTAATTGTTTTATCGGAAGTTCGGTAAAGGGCCCGAACAAACTTTTGTTGCAAGGGATTTCGAGAATTTGATACGGAGACCCTGGGTACGCATAAGGTTTTCGACCCACGTGTACCGGGGACTTCGTCGAGTGTTGATAAATACACTTGCACAGCGACGGGAAATCTTGATCACTGGCTAGCACCGGGGGCAGCTTATCGATTTCGTGTGCGTACCAGTGCGAGTACCCCGTCAGGCACCTGTTTTAAGTAAACGCACGCTCTACTGCGTTACAATTGTATACACCGCGGTGTTTTCCGTGTTACAGCTAATTACGGGATCACGGATCGCAGATTTTCGGCGGCATTGTTCTGTCCGCGATCATTATGTATACATACAATACTTTCTATATACGTGCAATCATTCGCATACCATATACCTCTTTTTTTTTCTCTTTTTTAATTTTTTTTTTTGGGTTTATTGGGCTTTTGAGACCATCCCGTATCATACACACAAGCTTCCGTTCTTCCCTGTACACCGATAGGTTGTTTCTTCAATCGGAACCCTCCCCATGGTCTTCCCAACGCCTTTTTTCCTACAGGATTCCGTTCTACCAGTGCGCGTAACAGCGGTTTTTTTGGATGCTCCGCGTGTGGCCAACTCATCGTAGTCTTCCCCTCTGGATAACCTTCAACACGTTCGAACCACTGTATGACGCTTCCAGTTAATTTTATTTTGTAAAGAATATTTTTTTTGTTTACTATATTTGTATAATTTAATTTTACACGAGTATACCATGTGTACACACATATATATATACATACTATGTATAGGTATGATTAACATACACTCGTGTGTTATCGCGATCGGAACGTTTTCCCGGTCGGTTCCTTCTCGGCCGAGAAGTGGCCGTCTCCCGCGGCGGCAATCGCGCGCAGAGTTCACTTTTGTTTTCACGTGCCGCGGGTACAGCTCTAATACCACCGCTGTGCATGGCTCGCGCGCATTATCCTGCCATAACAACGCCCCGTCGCGGTCGGCGAGATTTCCGCGATTCCAGTAACGTGCCCGCGACTTACGCAATCCGAGGACGTATAAGACAATGCGATTATCGCCGTAATCCGTGTCGATAATTCTGCCGCGGTGCTCGCGTAACGTGGCTCACGCGGACACGCGTGATGATAATGGTTGAACGACCGCGGGCCGTGGTGATAGTGCCGGACAACAATGGTTCGTGTCTTTCCCCGTCCTCGCCACAGGGCATCGTTTGTTCGGGCGAACGACTCGAAGTTCAACTGATCAGAGCATTTATCATTTGCACGAGAAATTAACCACTGATCGTTTTGGGCGAATTTATAACCGATAAACAATAGGGGATCAATAATACTGTTCAACAACCTTGTACTATGCTAATGGGGCTAAATCATTAGTAATTTTAACTCACAGTCTTATCGTCCTAAGGTTTATCGAGTAATTAATATTTCAAAATTAATCTAATCGGAAATCTCATTAAAAGTGTGTTCTATCAACAAACAAAAAATCAATATATTACGCAATGCTACTACTACATAAAAAAATGAACGAACATCAAAATCATGGAAATAATATCAAAGCGGAAAATTAACAATAATTGATTACATTAAACAAACGGGTATGAGATACCACATTAATAAAAAAAATGTAGTTGAGATTTTTAGTATAATATTATAATAAATTAGGTATACGACAAGGATGGTCAGCGAGAACAGGATCGTGAACCATTATATATATATTAATAAATATGGAAGAGTCGACTTAATAAGGCCTAACTGACATTAAAGGTCGATTTAAAAACTTTTAATTACTTAAATCGTCAATTGTATTTTAAAAAACCCTAACTATATTATCGAAAATGAATATTTAGTATTAAAACCGATTTCAATGTATGCGATAGTTCTAGAAATTGAAATCTTAGAGTTATTGAAAGATGAAGGACTGAAGCAAATACAGTTGTCATTCTTTGTTGATATTTTTTTTCAAAACATGTGCCCGTTAAAAAAATATTATTTGTGCTCAAAAATTAATACTGGACATTAATAAATTAATCTAGGGATAATATATTCTTCCAAGTTTTTATACCCTCCAATGATGATAATTTGACGGAGTTGTTAAGAGCTACTCTAATAATGTATAATCGTTTAATTTTAAGAAACTTACAAAATAATGAGCACGCAACAAATAAGATATTATTAAATAATTAAAAATAAAAATAAAAGATATTTTTAAGTATTATATCAAAAACAGACATACATACAGTTTTTTTTTTTTTGTTAAATTTTTCTATAAATTGTAATTTAATAAAATATTATACTTCGTCAAATGTATAAATTCGTATAAAAAAAATTATTTTTTGTAAAAATGTTTATTTTTACGATAAAATGCGAGCTGCAGTTTGCCACCCATGGTGTATGACAATATAATACGTTTTATTAAACAAATGGGTATGAGAAACGATACTAATAAAAAAATGTAGTGAACATATATGTACAATATAATGAATTATGTGACAATATAGTACATTTTTAACCATTCTAGTTAGAGTTATCTGAAAACCCTAAGTCTCTAAAAAAGGGAAGGAAAACGTATTTGTTCATATAAATTTCATAAATAGATAAATAAAAGTTAGCCCAAACGATGAATTAGACATAATAGGAAGCCGTATAAATGTCGCTCAAACGATATGAATCTCAAATTCATTGGCCCAAATAAAAGTCACCCCCTCGTGACATAACAGTATTGACCGGACGCATATATGCGCCGGTGAGCAACCAGTTTTCTTACACGCGTTTGAATGATTTTGATTACACCGATCTCCGCGCTGCAGCTCTGTACATTCACGGCGCACACGTGACCCGGCAACGCAGTGAATCGGTCGTTTTGCATAACATTCCCGTCACGAACAGCGGAAAGCGTAGAAATTGTATCTTCATTGATTTTTATGAATATTGCGACTGGTGTTGTGTTGAACGGTTAATGTGATTAATGCGAAAAATCGAGAGGTATATATGTAACGGAGCAGGGAAAAACATTTATTCGTATAACACAGTATCATAACGACTCGCAATTCACTGCAGGCATGATATTTTTACGTTATACAGATTACCTGTACGTGACTGTTTTGTTTTGTTTCAATTTACATTGTTCATTGGCTACGTTAAAAAAATAATAAAATAAATAATAAACGAAATAAAATTTAAAATGAGATTATTCGATGAAATGCTGCCCGGGAATGTATGGAATATTCCGGATTTTCTACGTTACCCGTGTAAGCAATCGCAATGTTTCGTTTTCGTTTCCCTGAATGCGTTCGCTATACCTGTGTGACGGGTCGGTACGAGTTAGGTTCTACCGTCGTTTTCGTAGTTCCGTGGATCCGAAACGAGATCAATACACCGATTATCGCGTCCTCGGGCGATCGGTTTTTGCTCACTTCACGCTGCCGACAACCGGAATCGCTTCGATATCCGTCGCATGATTAGGAAGCACAGGAATTCCGATTCTAATATTATACATATTACATCCGCTCGGACCCTATCCTGCGTACGTGCACGCGCGCGCGCGTGTAACAAGTGCGCGATGACACGGGTGATCGAAAACGCGTGATTTGTAAATATCGTATTATGTGTGTACTAAACGGTCACACCGAAGTCGTCAGCGAATTATTACGCATGCATGCACCACGCGTGTATTATGTACACGCTTCTGTAAATGTCGTTTTCAGTATAAATTATCACGGTTTATTTATTTTTTTTTTTTCGGGGGGGGGGGTACGTACCTTGACGGTAATCTTTCATTGTGATACGTCTTCCTCCCGTCAACTTTGCCTGAACGTAGCAACGAAAATCGTTTCAACGGATTCGTTAAAAATACGAAAAAAATATAATATCATCAACTATATTATAGTTGCAGTACTAAACATTGTAATACGCGCACGGTGTTCGCACGTTTTCGCCGAGGTCGTGGCCTACAACCGACATTGGTCAATCACGTTGGTCAGCGCTCTGCAGAGTAGCCGCTACATACTATTGTAATCGCAATATATTATACTATAATGTACGCGACGTGCGCCGCAACCGCTGTACGTCGTGGCCCACGCGCACAGGTCGTCGGCGGACGGGGTCAACTGTTGATGGCCCGCAACGATTTTTGAAATAAAAAATAAAACGATTAGAATAGACAATTGTACAGCGGACATAACACACCACTTTTGAAGCGTGTTGAAATCGATACACGCATAATGCACTGTTTAGTTGACTTCGGCACTTCGGTGTACACTGCTTTGTCGTTAACCTTTCACTGTTCGTTGACTCAACGTTTACTATTCGAGCGGCACATTTGAAAAACAATAAAACAATGATTATTTATTTGAAGTTATACCCACCCATGTGCCGCACATAAACTACACCCGCAACGAGCCACTTGGATAATAAACGTCTTGTGTCAATGTGGATCTCGCGTTTCTCATTTAGGTCTGTAAATCATGATAACTATTTATTTACCACCATATACTTTACATACCAATTACGTTGTTTACTCACTGTATTTGGTTTCAAGATCGATTTTCATCGGTACATTTTTCTTTTCTGTTATTCTTGTAAATCTCACAACTTCAATTCAATCAGCTGCCTGGAGCTCTTGCACACCAAACCCTACCCCCAACCAAAACTATCATACAATGCCTTCACACATAAGAAACCTAATTGTACAAAAAAGAAGGGCAAGAACAACTTGGCAAAGAACCAGATACCCCTCCGATAAAAGAATATACAACAACCTATGCACAACACTAAAACGAGAAGTAGGTAAACAGCGCTCAGACGACTATAACAAATATACAGCCTCACTTTCGGAAAAAGACGGCTCACTTTGGAGAGCCACACGTAGAATACTGAAACATAAAACAACCATTTCTCCTTTAAAAAAACAAGATGGAACCTGGGCGATAAATGACATTGAAAAAGCAGAAACCTTTAGAAATCATCTTGCAGCCGTTTTTCAACCAAACCATTATACTACCCAACCACCTACAAGTGAAATAAATACATTTTTAGACAGTCCACTGCCTCTAACCTTGCCTCCTAAATGCTTCTCCCCATCAGTTATCAAAACTTTCATAAAAAACTTCCCATTAGGTAAATCACCAGGATTCGACTTAATAACGGCAGAAGTGGCTCGTAAACTTCCAAATAAAGCCATTACTCAGCTAACACATATTTTTAATGCAATCCTAAGACTAACATATATCCCAATACAATGGAAATTTTCAATTATATTAATGTTCCCTAAACCCAACAAACCAACAGACAACCCAGCCTCTTATCGCCCAATAAGTCTACTTCCATTTTTCTCTAAACTATTGGAAAAATTAATCTTAAAACGTATTTACCCAATTATTACTGAAAAGAAAATTATTCCCAACTCTCAATTTGGATTTCGAGAAAAACACTCGACTATTCACCAAATTCATAGATTAGCGGATGCAATTGCGTGCTCACTGGAAAAAAAACAATACACTTCAGCCGTATTCCTAGATGTGTCGCAAGCATTCGACAAAGTCTGGCACCCCGGTCTATTATACAAATTAAAAAAAATCCTACCTCCTTCTTACTACCTTCTTCTAAAATCTTATTTAAACGAACGTTCCTTTGCAGTCAGCTCGGGTTTAGAAATCTCTAAAATCTCTCCGATTCTAGCTGGTGTACCACAAGGTGCAGTTTTATCTCCTACACTATATAACATATACACCGCAGATCAACCGATATATTCTGATACATCAGTTGCCGAATACGCAGATGATAAAGTTATTTATTCCACTCACACTGACCCCACAACTGTCTCGTCATCCCTACAAAAACATCTTGACCTACTTTCTCCTTGGTACTTCCAATGGCACATAAAAATAAACGAATCTAAATCAATCAATACCACATTCACCCTCAAAATGCAACAACCCCCTCCGGTATCACTAAACAATGAAATAATCCCTAATTCGGACACTGTTAAATATTTAGGATTATACTTTGACAAAAAACTCAACTGGGCCAAACACATTCACATGACCAAACTAAAACTAAATCGAAGACTCTCTATTCTCCGTAGTACTATGGGCAAAACCTCAAAGCTCAACCTAAAATCAAAAATTAACTTATACAAACTACTAATAAAACCCATCTGGACGTATGGGATTCAGCTATGGGGAGCTGCTAAAAAAACAAACATAAACAAAATTCAAGTAGTCCAATCAAAAACTCTCCGTCTCATCACTAACGCCCCTCCGTACGTCTCGAATGAAACTCTACACTCAGACCTGAACATACCGTATGTCAAAGAAGCTGCAAAAAATCACTACCTTAAATTCCACAACAGATTACAAAACCACACCAATCCCCTCATTAAAGATCTTTCAGCACACTCCCTTCCGGGTAACACGGTAAGGAGACTCCAGCGTAAATGGCCCAGAGACTGGTTAGCATAATACACTTGACTATACGTTAAACATTAAAAAAAAAAAAAAAAAAAACTCTTGCCGAAGTGCTGTTGCTGGACAGTCTCTTCAATTCACGATTTTCATGTTAAATAAGAATAGCATTACATACAAATTGAATGCTGCCGCATTTTTGTTTGTATTAATTCTATTACTATTGTATTCAAATATCTTTTAAGCTTATTGTACCACGAGTACAGATTGTTAAATTTTCTTAATTCAAAAATAAAAAAAAAAAAAAAAATTCTTGTAAACTTAAATAGGCACTGTATATTTGTAATCAAGGGCTCAGCTCTGTATATATTAAATTAATAAAGTAGGGGCATTTAATGCTTGGAATACGGGAACAACTTCAATAACGTACAAACAATGGTAGACGTATTTTACGATTTTTATAACGTAGATCGCATCATATATGCCGATAATGCATAATCGATAAGCTACCGTATGCATTGTAATATCGAGAAGATTTTCATTTTTCACTCGATGACCATACATCGGCGTACAATCATGATTCAATCGATTGAAATGAGTCGCGGATGCATGAGAAGATCGGAATATGACGATTCGCGGTTTTAGCGGTTGTTTCAAGGTCGCCCTTGGGAAGAGTCCACTGCGCGCGCGGAAACGGCTGCTGACCCCGATACACGACGGTCGCCACTGATGCCAGGATCCGCCGTCGTAACTTACCGTAAGCGGCCCAGTTTATCTCGTGCGGCCGATTTATTAGTTTTTCTCCTCTTACCCCATGACCGTCCGTCCATCAGTCAACGTTTCGTTACGCGTCATATTATCTTAATAATATTATTGTTATTATTATTATTATTATTATAATTATTTTTTTTTTTCTGATCCGGTCGTCATCTTCTCGCTCTACGCGTTCTTCTTGTCCGTATTACATGTATTGTGTACTACGCGGTACTGGCATTCCGCGTACGTTACACGCGAACATAACTGTATACCGTGTATACCGTGTACCGCACACGCGGTACTGCATCACGCTGCGCGTGTAACGCGCCGGGTCCGATCGTTGTTGTGCATATTACGTTCACGGTATACAAATGTGTGTGTCTGTACGTCGGTAATGCGTACTGTGTAATAACGCACTCCGCGTACCAGTACGTACGATCCTCGCGAATCGGCGCCGCAGCGGCATCAGCAGCAGCGGTCCTTTACGGTTTGTTTGTTCCGTAATCGGCCGTTTCCGTTTCGCGTGTTAAAGACCCATTAGAGTACATGCGTACGTTGCAGTTATAATATGTATATTACGCGGCGGTCGAGTTTTCTCTCCCGACGACTTTTCTCCCCTCCCCCCTACGTCTGGTTTTACTTCGCGTTCACGATGCACGCAGTCTCAATACCACAACGCACTTGACGGTTCTCCGACAGCAATTCGTCGAATAGAATTACAATTTTTTTTTCACACCGTACGAAATGTGTGCAAATCAAAATACGTATTATGTCTGATAATAACGGAAGATATGTAAACGTGTACCATGATAACATTGCGCGGTAATAAACGACATTAATAATTATATCGATATTGATGTATATATATATTTATTAAATTTTATTTTTGTCGAAGTACCGTCTGAACACACGTTTACGTTTCTGAAATTTTTTTCCGACGTAGGTACTTTTGGAAATTTCGAAAGTTATTAACGTCATTTTACAAATACCGAATAATTGTTTATAAGTTATTCGTCGAACAAAAAAGTTTTCTTTAATTTTACTAACGAAAACCTACTTGTTTCCGTTAAATATTTCGTCGTGTAGCACAGAGTTCTGATTAATAGGAAATTAGGTATTGTACACGCGATGTACGCTCGTGCGTGCATAATATGCGCGGAGCATGCCGGTCAACTGATGCTCTTGTTACGCCGGAACTGCGCTTCTCCGGCTCGACCTTGGTCTTCCGCGGTATTACGCCGCTATGCAGTATAATTTGTTATTATATTATGTAGAATATTGTATTGGTAATCTACACGAATATAGCGGCACACACATTATTGCGTTATCGAACGCGACGTTGAATTCCGAACGATTTGGATTTATGTCCATAGCCGCATGTGCGTCGGAATATACAACGCACGTCTCGAGTTTGACTCTTATTGTGTAAAAATACATAGCAGATGGTATATTTCGTGTACGCGTCGGGTTTACATATTATTGTACCATAACACGTCGATGTTTAATGCATGAGGAAGTACGGGCAGCATATATCGCCGAAGCCGTTCGGTGTCGAAACGAAACAACGAGGACGGTGAACAACAGCCGTTGGTTACGCGTTACATTATAATATTTGTACCCGTAGAGTTCGTAACGTCTCGAGCAGACGTGTGTATGATCTGACGAGTTAATAGATTTTATCGATCCCATTCGGATGCATCAGGATGTTGAAGTGTTGGTATAATTTATAATATACCAATTATAAAAAAAAATTTATTGGTTTTTCAAGGACTACGACGAACTAAACGAATGAGTTGCGAGTTGTTTCCTGTGGTAGTGATGTTTGTCGTTCGTTTTCGTTTGGTCGGTGACTATAACATTCGAGTAAAAGATATAATAGGTACATATTGTGCAAGATATATGGTGCATGAAATGAAAAAGTTATTTTTCTCTTATGCGAATAGTGGACGAGCCTTCATTCTCCGTAAGTATTCCAAATAGGTCGTGTAACAACGACGCAGTGTACCAAACGGTTTTAGAACATTTTTTCTTTTTCAATATTTATAACATCATTCTTACACACTAATACATTCAATAAACCAGTCATTAGAAAGATATATCTTCTTAATACTCATAATACAAAAACATAATATATTATTAAATGGAAACAAGATAAAATACAGTTAATGCCAATGATGTAGGACATAATGATACCGTACGGTTTATATTATATTACTTGTAATCTTATTGTTATTAATTCGTTAAATATTTTATAATAGTATACATTAAGTGTAATTATGATTTGTAATATTCGATCTTTTTGTTGTAAAACTTGACCAAATATCAATCGTGACGGCACGATTTTTGTACTCGTATAATTTATTATACCTTAAAGAACTAAAAAACAAAATTTAAAATCTTAGGCAATTTTAATGTAGTTTTAGTTTATATTAATGTAGTTTTGTACAACAAAAATGTACTAGTTTAATTTTCCATAACACTTGGTACACTTACCTACTAATTTAGTTTCAGTGAACCATGAAAATATTATTATTTCGCTTAATAATATTTTTTTGGTATTTCTTGGGCGATGTTATCCTATATTATGATGTTTGTATTTAAATTTTTCGAACGTTTTAAGTATTTCAGTCAGTTGCTTGTAACATTCTCTCAAGTGTTTTAAATATTGAATGCATTACAAAAAAAAAAAAAAAAAAACACGACCATTACTAAGAATATTTTTTGTCTTTGATTTATTTCACTTAATTTTTCTACTTATTTGAAATTATTTTATTAAAAATTATGAAGTTATAATTCTGATTATTATAAATTATCGTCTTACCATTATAAATGAAGCTCATAAAAACAGTACGGTCTTATAATTAAATTTCAGTGTTGTAATATTTCATTAAATTGTTATTTAAAATATTATTGAATAAAAGTTTGTTGATAATGTGTTTTAAAAACACTGACATTTATTATGAATAATATTGCACAAGTTAGAAAACGTAATTATATTATATTGTCTTTCGATTATTATCGAATGGAGAAGTTTTGTTGCCATTGTAAACAATCAAATAATCATTGTTACTAAAAGTTTGTACATTTTAAGTAGTTACAATATTTAATTATTAGGACAATAAAAATCATTAAACAATAATTGATGAATGATCATTATTTTATTAAACAGATTTAAAAAATTCTTGTTATAAATATAATATAATAGTCACATAAAATGGTAACTAGTTATACAAACATTTCTTATGTAATAATATTTAAGTAGATATTGAAGTATTACTCAGTGCTTATGTAGAATACAATGTATGCAGATGTATGATTTGAAGCGTATAAAAAAATTATATTGTTTTAAAAAATCAATACTAAAATAATATGTACATATTAATATTTCAAATTAAAAATAAATGTATTAATACTACGCAATGCCTGTGACAATAGACCCACATGTAATATCATTAAATTAAATTAAATATTTATGTATTTACGATGGTGTTAAATAATTGTGAAAATCTACTTTTTGATTACATAGAACTACAGTGATATTTATCCAAGGCCATGTAAACTTAACCAAATCTTTTTACTACTAGTTTTTGATTGGACGACGTAAATGCTAGAACCATTTGAATTACAATTGGATTGTCCAATTACGAAATGCCTACACATTACAGCAAAGTACTTATCCGTTATGGCCATCCTTAGAAATAATGATTTGGAACTATTGTAAACTGCAGTTGTACATGACAACTTACTGCTCGGTTGCTATACAAAATTGTACACTTAATTCAACATTCGATTCACATCGAGTTGCGGGATAATAATAATAATAATACATTATTATGTAGTATGTTTAACGATTATATAAATTGATAAAATTTATTTTGTACATGAATGTATAACGGTTCACATTAAAAACTAAATTCTGTTTATGTTTCCTCTATATTATGCACATAAATAGCGGCTCAGCATTTTAACTGCGATGGCTACAAATTAAAACGCATTTTATCCATACACAGTTTTTTTTTCGGAAAGTATTATGTAAAGTGAATATTTTACACAGTACATTCTATTCGATTGTTTATAAAATCGACAAAAAGCGAAGTAATTCCTGTACTATACTACTATAAAATACACTCATTGAAAAAAACATTGAACATTGGTTACGAAATTAGTTGTATTAGGTTGCTAACGTATAATATTTAACCGCATGTCTTACCTGTAGTAGCTATAACAGTATATTTTGTTTTTTTATTTACTATTAAATATTTATTTACTATTAAACCATTGCGTGAAGGATATTTACTGTTGTGTAAACTTTTTTTTCTAAATTATCGAACAATTATAGCATGTTATATGTAAATGTTGTTAACTACACTTATTATTAATAAATAGTTTAAGCCTTGTGATAATTAAATGTTTGTTATTTAAAGTTGTTAAACGGGTTAAAGAAATGAGAAAAAGTTAATTTTATTCTTAATTTGATGAAAACTATATTTATATAAAAAGTAATAATGTTAATTGAGTACATTTATTTTTACATTTTTTATATAATTGTCCTAAGACTTTTTTTCCTTCACATAAAAATAAATATATTTTCTCATAAGATCACAATCATAGTTTCTTTCTTCTTTTGGCTTAATACAGGTCTTTTAGACACAATGCTAATACAACCCACTGCCCACTGTCTCCAATCTTCCGTGTCTTTAGCAACTTTTTCTGCTTGCCTTATGATCAGTAATCATTAAGCCGTCCTATACTCTATCAACCCACCTTTGTTTAGGCCGTTCTCTGGGTTAGAGAAGGTTGCAGTGTTTGGTTTTCATTTTATTATTTGTCCAAATTATTTTTCTCGCTTCAATACATGTCCTTTCTAACTTATATTTTTTAAGGTTCTAAAAATATTAGATTTATAATAGCATTTCTTCACCAGTTTTTTATTGCTTCTTATTTCATATTTTCTTTCTTTGTTTCTTTTCGGATCGAAGATTTAACTCATATCTTTATCTCAAACACTTTTAGTTTTATTTCATCTGATTTTATCTAGGATCATAGTTTCTTTAACTTTATGAATTTTTTATCGAATTTATCGAAGATTCGAGAAAAATCACTGAATCAAAATACATAACAGAACTTTAATTTTTGAGACACAAATTGACATTACAATAGGTAGGCATTGTAACAAAGTTTGGTAAAAGAGAAGTGACAGTTTGCTAATATTTTTGATAGATAAATTTGTTTATTCAAAACATGTTTGTCTGTAGTTTTAGATTTTGAGTGTTAAAAATATATTTTCATATAATATAGATGCACTGTTTTTTATAACATATATAATATTCTTACAACCATATTTACACACTAGCTTATAATAGAATGAACAATGTCATATTTATTAATCTATTGACGCGTGCACGGAGTTTATAATTGAATAAGCACTAATTGTTGTAAGAAACATAATATTTACGAGTCCAAATAAGGAGAATGCGTTTCGTTATGCGACCTCTATTTTGTCACCTTATTGGCATACGTATCTGGTATACACTGTAGAATGCCGTGTTTGAAGTAGATATATTTCAGTCCATTCACGGTCTAACTTTCTTTCGTCCACATATATAGTAACTGTTGTTACCATGATTTTTTACCCCGTCCCGCGAGTATTTTAACAAGTGACTTTGTGTGCCATATGAAACGGCATATTGTTGAATCATAAAATTGTATACTCAAATGTATTATAATACATAATAATATACATCACTATAATATGTAATGTAATACGGCAGTAACTAGGACGAGAAATCGCTTCTACGTGCTGCAATGTGTGAACTCAGTAATAACAAAACGTATACAATAATGTATTATTCGATAATATATAATTCGCAATTGGTAACGGCGGTCGAAAATCGGCCGATAAAAGTTTTTTTTTAAGTTTCAGACGATAGAAATCAGTGTTATTATAACGTTAACGGTTTATAAACATTCTATTATATTATTCGTTTTCCATTATTGCTATAACGTTGTTATGTTTGGTAAAGTTTGTTCTCAGTAACAAGTATTAGGTTTGGATTCAAATTATACATAGGTAATGTGTGCTGCAAGGTGTTCAACGAAAATGCATCAACTCAAAATGCTAGAGGGTAGTGTAATTTACATAAACTTACCCTTTTCAACCATCGAGTTAACGAAAACCGGTAATCCATATAATATGCGTTTACTTATAAATTTAAATTGATTACGTATTTTTTTTTTTTTTTATTAAATGTCTACCAGACTCGGGTATACAGTTTCTTGTTATAACGTTATAACCTCACGTGTATTATGATACGGTACCCGACAAGCGTGTCATTGAATTCTCTTCTTGAATATTTTTCTCACCGTACGTTAGTTGTTATAATAAAATCAAAGTGCGCCGTGATATGGTTCCTCGAGCATCCAACCAGTGTGCACTATTGCCTCAGGGGTCAAAATATTGACATACCGCGTTTCCCAATCATGTATACGATAGTTACTTTAATATTATTACAATATTATATGGGTTAGTAACTTATTACATCATATGCTTCGCTTGTGTAGGGAATTTGTGTATAAAATGGATTGCACTACGACAATAATTTCCATTTCAAGTATGTATTTTTGTACTTTTATCAATTCTGTGGGCAGGTCACGGTTGCGCGAAATCGCAACTTTTCCGTAGTATCGTTAGGCTACAACGCCTTAAAGGTGTCACTATTTTACCATCAGCACAGTTCAATGCCATTATTTTGAACGGGTAAAATAGTTTTAAGAACCGTTCTAAATAATAAGTTTTTCGAACGAATAACTATAATGTAAACAAATTGCCTCTGAAATGTAGCTACAGTTGATTGTACGGTTTATACGTATTTCGTTGAAGCGTTGAAAAAATGTTTAATAGGTAGGTACATTATGTTCTGCGCATTTGTATTTTTCTTATATATTATGTAATTTATGGCAGGCGTGCACATTATGCGGTTGTTGTACTTTTCAAATTCTATTGTACGTTTTATCTTATCAATCGTAAAAATATAAAAAATAAATATATAGATATAGTGAATAATAATAATAATAAATAAGATATTAAATGTAAATATATGTAGATAAATGCCAAGTTCTTAAAATATATGGCGTTACAATGACAGTTTCTAGTAAACACTATGCTATACGTATTATATTACGGCAAACAACGCCCACTGAATTATCTTTACTTATATTAACTATTTGTTCTTAATCGAGAGGGGGGGGGGGGGCAAATTTATTTGACGGATTGTATTTTGTATAATTTTATATTCCATATTATTAAGTTTTTTCCAATCACATGTAGCATGATGTATATTGATGTGAAAAAAAAAGTTGAAATTATGTTATTAGTGCGAATGGTGATGGTGAGAAATATTTGTAAATATATACGTATAATATTAATGTTGAGGCCAGTTACATAAGTTACGTTTAACCACGTTCTTTCAAGACGTTTAATTTTATCGACAGGGGATCTTGATCTTGAAAATTAGGTCATACATATTGCAAATATTATTGTTACGACTACAGAATAGTAAAATATAACAATCCAAATTTCACGAACTACATTAAAGATAAAAATAAAATAATACAATACGCGAAATACTAGTAAAATATAAAAAAAATTTGATTTATTTTTGTATTTCATGAATTTATATCGTAGTCGTTGTAGATCGTTAAAATCAAATGTATTAAACAAAATCCAAAATAACCTATTAATAATAATGAATATTTGTGCACAATGAGTACTACGTAGCGGCGTTAGTTCATTATAATTCTCACGAGTCGTGTAGTAACTACAACCAATGTCTCAAGACAAATTCAAAATTAATACGATTACACTTTCACCGTACAACAGTACTCAAAAGTAGATTTAAGGGTTCACAATAACTGTATGAAATTCTATAATATTATATATAGTATATACTTCATTTAATGCTCTTGCAGACTTACGAATGCCAAGGTAAATTTCTATTTAATGATTTTTTTTTTTTTACAATGATAGCATATTTAAACAGTTTATGGAAAATCGATACCATCCGTCGTCGGGCATCATATATATGTTCATATTTCATAAGTGACGTATTTTAATTGTCTAGTATTATACAATGTTTTATCCTATTAACATTTTACTTTTCTATTAATTTATTCTGAAACATTCAATACGGTTTTATGTAAATCGATATTCAGATTTTTAATTCACTATGAGCCACATTCAAGGATTTCCCACAGTGATCCGTTGTAATCACATGATGGTATCTATTACTACAAAGGAATAAAAAAAAAAAAATTATATAACGCGTACAGGGTTCATACGTTGAAAGTCTAATTAATACTTATACGACTTCATCTAAATGACCAAATATTGCGAATAAATATAATTTTAATTAATGCGGTGGATTATTGTTTAAGTTTTCGGTTAAAATTTAATTATCATTCTAAAATGAATGTTCATTATATAATTACGTAAAATATTGCATAGACATTTCATTTATTACGGTCGCCGACGAAATAATTTAATTAGGAATCAACTTAATCAAAACAGACCGCGTAGATGTATACAACTCCGGTGTACCGCTATGCTATTTCAAATATCGAGGTCGCAATCATATCGTACGGATTGAATACGCGACCGTAAATGTCGTAATATAATGTGTTGTCTATTATTGGTTTTCTGTTCTCGACAAATTAATCTTTGTTAATATGAACCATCTCCGTTAAATGTACATGGGGTTTAATTGCATTTCTCGCGAAGATATTTGTCTAATTTATATTGCACAACGTATATACATTTCTACAGCGATCACGTTTTCACGGATGAAAATCACTTCTTTTAAAAACGTTTGTCGTCGTTTCTCCCCGGTAATCGTATTAAATATTTCATCTCGGTACACATAATATTTAATGTTTCGACGGAAAAATATGAAACAATTCGTTTCGACGAGTTCCGTTAGTCACCAACCGTATGTGTCCAACAATTTTTTCACGTGCAGTAATTGTTGTGTTTACATCGTACCGTTGTCAGCGCAACGTTCAATCATCAGTCGTTGGCGACGCTTACGTCAACTCTCGTGACTAACAAACTGCAGAGTAGGTGCGAGCGTATCGCAATGGCAAGCTGATAAATTATTTATTGAATTTTAACGTGGGCCTTCCTGAAAAATCAAAAAACAAAGTCATACGAGATTATATAATTGCTCGTAGAATTTATTACTATTATTGTTATAGAGTTGTATAACGTTATTGTAAACAATACGAAACGATGCAACGGCTTAACACACGGTGAACGCCGCGCTTATTATTACATTGTGTTTCACGTATACAGACGACGTAGCTACTTTTTTTTTTGACAACAAATTCTACCGCGCGCACAAATCGAAAACTTCTCGAGACAATAAGTGTCCCATAATCCCGCAGCACATCAAACGTGCATCTTACGCGTCCTTCTACGATCGGTGAAAAATCGAGACGAAGCCATCATGTACGTGGTGTGATATCTACGCGTAAGCTTTGACAGATCTTGGTGAACTTCACCTCGTCCGTAAAGTGAGCCAGGCTACAACGGGTTCAGTTTTCGCTTCGCAGTCCGTGCGGCCGCCATACGATCAGATGGTCTGAAACGATAATTCACGTGGGATTGAAAAATATTCGAATCTCGAAGGTACGGTCACGTTAATAACATACGTTTGTGCACCGTAAACGTGCGCACACGGATGCCATTACGTACTGTTAAAATTAAAATCTAAAGAGCCCACGCGGTCGTCGTTTCTTGAGATTTCGTTCCGTAACGATGATCCTACGGTCTCAACGAGTGCAGGCTGCGCAGGGAGACAAAAACAAAATATCGTTAAGTTATTGTACGAAATCTGTGTGTGCAGTCGGCGTACGACTGCGCTCGGCCGGTTCGATCGTAACCGACGATGAACAAAACAATAAACACGTATCTTCCACTAGTTGCGCCGCACATCCGTCCGTCCGTCCGTGCGGTGCATGCCTGAAGCTGTTGTCCTCTCTTGACGGTGGTACACGTCGACGCGACGAAAGCGCGGAGACGCGTTTTTCCTTCGTCTCCCAAAGAGTCGACTGTTGACGACTCTGCGCCGTGCGTACACGCGTGCATTCGAAAACGCGCACGCGCACGGCCGCGGTCCGTTACACGTTGACACGCGCTGCACCGGGCGACGACGACGGGTTACGGTTGCTCGTCTTTTGTCCGTCGTCGCGTGAGCGTTTGTGATTAATGTTCGGCCGTGCGCTTCCACATCGGGACTACGTCAGTCGCCGCGCGGTGCACCTGCAGCACTATTACACGCCGTTTGTGCGGGAACGTTTAGATGCGCAAGAAGCATCGGCCGGGCACACACGGATCGTGCGCGTGCATCTATTTATTACCGTCTTTTTGTTGGTTCCCACATCGGCGTGCTGTCGTCAGCTTTTCCGCGTGATTCCTCTCATCTCCCCTCTTCCACCGGTCGTTTTACAGTGGTCCGATTACGACCGACCGACCACCACTGTCGCCGGAGGTCGTTTTTCTTCTCTTTGTAAACACACCCGGTGAAGCGACGGACGACGATTTGTATTTGTATACGATCGTATGCGATAAACGCTATAGCACATACACGGTTACGAATATTGTTTTGTGTACACAGACAACTGCAGCACGAGTCGCTCGTTCACGCGAAGGCGTATAAGGCACAATTCAATTTCACGCGTTCATTGTCGGTCAGCTTTTTCCGTCTCCTCTCTCTCTCTCTCTCTCTCTCACTCTCTCCCCCCCCCCGTCATCTGTTATGTTATAAGTGTACATAATAGAACAACATATCTTCTAATACCTTATCTACATAATATTTTTTTCCCTCTCATCAGTCCCGTTAAAATGTCCGTATAATTTTTTTGGTTTTTTTTATTATTATTTTGACATCCGAAACAAATTTTTCTCGCACATTTACCATCGTATTATAGAGCAAATATGTATACTGTATAGTTCGTATACACATATATATATATATATATATATATTATTGTTTTCGGTACATTAATATGAAATAAATTATTAATACACACGCACGCTCAGATGTTAACCGTTTCATCCGTTACGTTCGGCGTGCGTTACGCTACGTATACATTATAAGTCGCATGTACGAGCCGGGACTTAGGACTAATGATAGGGAGGAGGGAAAAGACGATTTTGAGAGGTCCCTGAGGCGTCTAACAGGTATCCAATTTAAGTCTAGAGCAACTACTCCGATTATTCACCCCCTCGTACATATTCTCTCCTTGAATACGAACTGCTATCATTTGCAAACGCAGGCGGTACTGTCATTAATTAAAACAATATTATTGAGCGAATGCGGCGAACGAAAATCCGAGATTTATAGTAATAAACTAAGACGAATATCTAAGAAAATAACCCGTGTGGGGGGGGGGGGGGTAGTGGTAATATATTTATCACTTTCACGTACGCGTATGGTCACGTTATTATAATTTCTATAATTTATAATTATTTCACGCGTGTCTACGATGATGTTAGAATTCCATCTCTATGGTTTTTTTTTTATATAAGCTAGGTGCATCGCACATATATTATCAACAGATACAGATAATACGAGACAGAAGGACATATAAAACATTATAATACTAAATAAGAATTCCGCGACATATTAAGATAGGTAGATGACACGCATATGTCCTTATATTACGAGACTTGTGGAAAGAAAACGTTTAATATTTAATAAGAGTAAATTTACCGAGCGCACGTCATGTGAAATATATACATTGCACAACGGACACGGCATGAAATGTAAATTCTTGATAATATCAATTGAAATAATAATCACTTTGTGTACGATATTCGACGCATGGCTCAAAATAAAAATAATAGTTGTGTATATAATAATCACAAATCAAATCTAAACAAACGTATACGGTCAGAAAACTGTTTCTAAATCTTCACTCGTGATGTTAGATCTTATTTCTGAAACACAGACTACGCATTTATAGTAATATAACGACGCGTATACGATACAATTCATGGTAATAATATGATGTAGCGAGCAATCATCCTTACGTGTTTATATTATCTTGACGTGTTCTATAAATCCTAGTAATTGCATATTTGTTCGGATCACATGTGTGAAATTTGCCGAAAATATTTTACTGCACGTTTGGAAATTTTCGTCTGCGAATCTAATCTAATAATAACAAAACCGATCTGCACGCAGTAACATCGGAATTTTATAATAATTATTAATGCGGTTCATTTGAGAATCCACGCCTATTTGAAAAAAAAAATTAGCAATGAATATTGTATTAGTTCTTATTTTTTCATTATTATTTATTACTTGGTATTCCAGTGTGTTGGAGGTACAACAACACATTATTTTTTAAGGATAATTTTTTGTTGATTTATGCGCATATCTACTTTTAGTACTTCTAGCTTTATCAGTTTAACAGTATTTTGATAATGTTATACCTATAATATAGTATAGTATAGTAACTATATTATAGGAATAATTAACCACTGTAATATATTACATAATTTGTTAAGTTATAAAAAAAACTATGTTCTCGTTGATACTAATGCAAAGGATAATGTTTCCATTTATCGAGGTATGAAAATATTTTTATGACTTTATTTTATTTATTAATTACACTCAACAATATTTATTTTTTTTTAAATAACAGCGATACATCCATTAAGTATTTTATGTAATTATTGTTATAGTGTTATCATCAAATTAAAAAAAAAACAATCAATGACAATATAGGTACTCATGCAAAACAACTTTTTCCGGTTCGACAATACTTTACAAAATTACTAAATGTTGACTAATTAATACAAAGACATAAAAACGATTGTTAGCTTGTATCAGCGAAGACTAATTAGTGCCTTTAAAACGTACAAAGCATGTGTATAGCCTACCATTTTGTCATATCCATTGGCATTCAAATAATTTTCAATAATCTTTTTCGTCCTACTCATACACAAATAGTATAAAACTTGAAAATATACTTAGTTTGGTACTTAGTTTATTCTATAATAATAATTATATTGATCAGTATAAATAATCGATATTTATAAATATATATATATATAGGAACTACATCTCAGAGAATAGAATTCTAGAATATTACATTTTTATTAATTTAAATTTTTCTTCAGCAGTCGCTCAACTATCATCTGGTTGGATCTGATTTTGAAATTAACAGTCTCTACTGTTTCGTGTTTGTAGTCAGTTAACAGCACTTAAGTTGCGGTATTAATATAATTTCATACTTAGTTAATAAAAGAAATCACATGGTGTAATAATAATATATTTACGAGTTTTGAACACGCGTAAACTGTAAAGTTTCAATAAATGAATAGAAACCACTTGATAACTAAATTTTTACCGTTTTTACTCTATAATCACATAATTATAAAAAAAATAATTTTACGATCGCTAATATACGTGTCAAAAATGTACTTGTACAGTTATACTCGTAAGTAGTACGTAGACGTGCGTGTGTGTGTGTGTGTATAAGGTATATCGACGTCCATCGTAATTATGCATGAAAATAATTTCACGTGATTCGGTGAATATATACTATTTATAATATATATATATATATATATATATATAAAAAATATATTATTGTATTTTATAATTTCGACGCTTCCAATGTGTACACAGGTGCTGATGGCTTCAGAACATTTCATCCCGTCAAAGTTCGTGTTTTCTGCCGATTACGCGCCGGTTGTCAAAAATTTCCCCATGCTTGCAGCTTTGGCCGAGGCGTGTCTTTGGCCGGTGGTGTTGCTGTTATTCGATGACCAGTTCGTGCCGAGACTGTCAAACTTGTACCGCAGGCGAAGCACTTCTGAAAGAGCAAAACCACCTCAAGGTAAATATTGTCGTTATTAAAATTCGCTAGACTCCAGCTAAGTCGAATCCCGAGGCGAACGAAACAAGGTCGAGCAGTTATGATAGTGTAATAATTATTTTTGAAAACCGCTGTGGAGCTTAAGGGAGTTTCAGCGAAGGATTAGATTACGCTATATTCAGTCATAGTGCGTATAGAGAGGGAAGATGTGAACTCTTCCTTTTGTACTGGGTTCTGAACCATGAAAATAAATGTAATTAAGATTTTTCTTATACGAGTACAATGCGTTCAACACGTACAAATATGTACCATTACGATATGGATGTACTTGTAAATTATAAGAAATGTTGTTGTATGATAAAGAGCTTCTATATTTAGTTAATTGTTTTAACCGTATAGTAATAAATAAAATAATCGTTGTTTGTTATAATTAAATAATTAAAAAAAAAAAAAAATATAAATTTAACGAATATTTATTAGTAAAAAATATGTGAACAAATGATTTGTAAATCATTATAAATAATACATTTTTATGATTATGATATATTAGCAAATAATTATACATGACGAAAAAAAATCTGAAATCCATTTAATCTTTCCCAATTAGAAGCAGTCTTTTAGTAGTTAATTTTATTAAATATAATGTGAATATGATATTACATACGAGTCGACTATACAAGACGTTCTCTTACAAATATTGATTTGATTTTCACTCACTTTCAAAGTATATACGTAGATACACATTAGTATTATCATTATATAATATATAGATTTTTGTTTTTCATTCTTTGAGTTAGGTATATAATTTTAATATTATAATATTTTATATCTCTATTATTAACATAACGATGACGTAACATAGAAAACATGATTAAATTATTTACGTGCATATTACATGAAAATATCATATTTACAAGTAAGTCGTGCATTAAATATAATATTATACGTGTATTACAATATAATAAAATAACTTTTGATGCATATACATTGAATTCAGCATTTTTTTGAATGATGTTTATGGATAAATATTTGTGTAATCATTGAATCATGGAAATGCGCACATCCGTCGATAGTGTAATTTATTTTAATATAAATTCTTATTAGATATTATTCGTGTGTTTAAAAAAAATCATAACGTAAAATATTTTCAAAAAATAGAATTGTCTAAATAAAAGTATTTATTTATTTTAATTTATTTTGTTATTTTAACAAAACATGATTTGAAAATTGAGAACAACAGCCGAGAAAACGACGATGAAATAAATATATAAGCGAAATACGTTGTGCACACACAAAGAGAGACTACGTTTAAGTGATGTTAAATTGATTTTATAGTACACATTTAATTTTTCTCGCTTTGTATACATAAGAATAAAATATTGTGTTCAATATTTTGTCTCTTCCAGAAGTATTCGAAACCAAACCATTGTACTTTTAGAAAAATATTATTACGATAGCTATGAAAAATAAAGGTTTTTACACAAACGCATTTTAGTTATAACACACGAAGAATACATATACTAGTAAAACATAACATAAAATATCGGATTCTCGAAAAACTGTGTAACATATGAGTATATATATATATATTTCTGAAATTGTTTTTAGCGTAACCGTCGTATACCGAAAAATCGGAAATGGAAATAATGATATATGTATATACGTATATATATAAATATTTGTGTATAAATGCATTATACTCCTGTGGCGCAGTAAATTACTTTTCTTGAGGCGAAAGAGTGTATTTCGTCCCCATAAATATAATATACTCAGTTTAAGTGACCGAATATCGGACGGTAGGAGATGGATTGTTACGATATATACATATATTGTTGATTTGTATTAATGTTATTTTATATAGGTATATTATTAAACCATCGTTAATAACATTATGTACTCAGAACTTAAATATATAGATAAATATGTTAAAATACTACTGTAAATGAATTTTCTTACACTTGAACACAGACGTACACACGTTCACACATTAGAAGTTTTAGAGTTCAAACATCTCAAATAATCAAGATATTTTGCTATATTGTTCATTAAGTTCTTATTATAATTAACTCTGATTTTTAATCCGATACAACGATATATTGGACGCATGCTCACATACATAATATATATATTATATAAAAATACCAATTACATAATTTAAATCGACTAGTTTATACTATTACTTACATTTTCTATTTTTTTTTTTTATACATTCTTAGAGATTGTATGTATTGAAAATTATTGTTATTATTTTTAAAATCTTTTTAAAACTAATATACTATTACGTTAAATACATTATAATTTCCTTAATTTACGTATAATTTACGTTGCGTGCGTTTGCAGGTTTACACGGCAAGTTCCGGCCGTACAACGGTTCGTTGCAAGATGCCCGAAGGCCTGTCCAGACTTCCAACAGCGGCGGCACCAGCAATGGCGAGGCGGTCCGATTTCCCATCACCAATGGATCTTTGTTCGCAAGCCTGGACGGCAGAGTTCCGGTTTTGCATAACTACAGACGAGGTTCGTATAGATATGTATGTGTGTGTTTTAAAAAAACAAAAACAATTTCTCGTTTATCACTAAGGACTTTTACCGATGCAAATCCTGAACAAGTATCGGTACACTTTAACACTATCAAAATGTATTGTTCCCTTCGCGTCCGAAATCGGAAACGACTAGCCGTCACCGTCAACAAAGTGAAAATAGTTTCATTTTTTTTTCCGTGTGCCAGTTGTTCAGTTTTATATTTTCTAAAATAAACTACGAAACGTAAAACCATAGCGCAGTTTCAAACGCCGATCTCGCAACGGCAACATTCCGTGGCGAGACCACGTTAGCATACACACACGCGTATGCGTTACACCTGAAGCAGGGCCGTATTTACAATTTTTGCGCCCTGGGTCAACCATATTTTAACGCCCTCCCCCAACCCACTAAAAAATAGATTTACCTTTTTGATTTCTCTTACTAAATTTTTAGTTATGACTCTTTATTAACTTTAATTTGTCATGTTTTAATTACTATTATTGAAATATAGGTTTAACAACAAATATAATTCATAACAAAAAAAAAATAAATATCTACAAAAATGAATACAATAGGTACAATAATTATAATTTTTTTCTAGATCACTCATAGGCAAATTCTTCAATAATATATTTATAATCGAATTTTTTTGTGAATTCTGATTCTGTATTGAATATTATATTACAATATTAGTATATTACACCGGGCATCAGCGGTGCCCCCCCCCCTAAATAGATCAATATTTGACCGCCCGGGGAAAATGTCTCCATTGCCCCCCCCCATCCCCCTAAATACGGCCCTGCCTTTCCCGAGAACTACTCTGTCCGTCGTTTACGTTTCGTCCGAACGGGGTTCGTTGCGACGCGCAGGTGTGGAGAACACGGTATGTGTAACGATACGGTGTATTATTATCCGTACCGCAAGTCGACGGCGATAACTTCCGATAATTCTACGCATTCGTGTGACAACAACGCGTCCGCGGAAATCCAACGACAGCGTTCTTCACGCGACGTTATCGGGAAACGTTATCAGACACGGGAACGCGATGGACATTACGCGCACCTCCGGTTTTACCCGTTCGACCATAACCCGTCTGGTACGTTCGGTCGTAAAGCCCTCGCGTTTGCATGCAGCGAGCGTCGTAGTCGTTTCGAGCGCGCGCTGGGCTTGCCGAATCTGCGAGACTTTCTCGAATATAATGTACGTTAAGCGCACACGAACACACGCGATGGAATGCGTCTCGCAACCCGTACGTCGTCGTTTTCGTGTTATTATTATTACCTGAATGTGTATATAATGCCCGGTATGGTTCTCGTACATAATGTATAACAACGAGAATACATAATGTACACGAGTCTCGGACGGACGACGCGTGCATGCGAAATTTCCGGAATAAAAATTAACAATAATAATAATAATGAAAAAATAAAAATCCGACACATTTTTATAAATCGTACGCCGCCGTCGCTACGACAATGACGTTCGCGCAACACGGACATTTCGACGAGACGTGTGTGCCGTGCGCGTGTTCGCAACAACATTTCGCACCCGTCCATTGTACAGTATACGTGTGTACAGACGACGGGCGCACGAGTGTTTTCTCGTTTCCGTCGGATTTCTCGCGACGAAAAGCGAACGACAACGCAATGGACGTGTCGCAATACACCTATAACGCGCTGTCATTTCTGATATATTCTAACTTCTCGTTAACAATAACGTTTCGAATAGGGTTTTTTTCCCCCCGTCACATTTTTGTACGCTCAAATCCGTTGTATCGCAGCGCGCTCGTTATTTACGTTATTTATGTAGCGTATTATTATTGAACAGGATAAATGATAAAAACTATGTCGAGATTTCGTTTCGTCTCTTCCGCAGTGTTATTGGAACAGGTGTTGATCAACCTCCGAGCGTACAACCAAATATGTATGCAAAGCGACTCCGCGTGTTTCCGCGGTTCACACAGCTCACGCGCGCGTAGCGCATCAATGTACACGTGTTGGGTTTTCTTTTTCTGCGAGAGGAGACGGACCTGAGAGAGAGAGAGAGACTGGACCGGTTTGTCCAGCGATGCCTCCTATACGCCGTACCGGTGAATGGTGGTCACAAGTTCGGCGATGGCTTCAGGGGATCTGGAAACGAGTCGTCGAACCGCGTGCACTTATCTGTGTCGCACGCGCGCGTTCGTTGTCCGAAAAACCGTTTGGCTTCCAGTGACCCCTCTTCGTGCGCGCATAACCCGTTCGTAGTCTGTAAGTACAAAATCTCAGCAACGCGTTGCGCATCGTCGCACGAATAAACGCCGCAATAATCGTCTATGGACACGGACGGATAGTGATGGGCGGTTTGAATCGATCTTTTTCATGCGGATGGGTTGATTTTTCGAATCGATCTCCACGACCCGATATTTTCAAAGATCGATTCATTTTTGTGGAATCGTTAATCCGATTTTTTATGTGAATCGATTTGTTTTGGTGAACCGAATCGTTGACACGATATTTTTACGAATCGATTCATTATCAATTGATGATCCGGTTTCCGATCTTTTCACTGTGCTGAAGCTACCGTTTGTTCCCATTGCGAACTTTCCATTACAGTGTAAATCGATTTACTTTCATCATTAATCGCCCATCATTAAAACTTACTACACATTTAAAATTTCCATCTACTTTTCGTCTAGATCACAAGAATATCTGCAACGAATGTTATCTATAGATTTAAAAAAAAAACATATTAATTGAATGGACCTTTTAAAAGATCAATATTTTTCCATCGATCTTTTTTTGGATCGATATTTTCATTTCAATCAAAACTATTCAAAAGATAGATTCACTTTCAAAAACTATGGACGAACACCCGGCCAATGTGCAATGATACGCACACGTTTTGTTAAATTGCTGTAACTGTACACGGCCTACTCTTCTCTTCACCCGTTGCTGTCGTCGTCGTAGCGTTATTGTTCTGTGGACAACACGAGTGTCACGACGTCCGTCGTGGTTTCGACCAGTGATACGCTGCAGCGGCACTGATATTATAATAAATTAAAATATGCGCAGTTGCGTATCAATACAAAACACGACGGAATATATGCGCGTCGTGCTGACGTGGAAGAACGAAAATTCTATACCCACGCGTTCATTGCGCGTTTATGTAAATTGTTGTACGTAGTCGGTTAACATTATACCACGTACGTACTAGTGACGGTTCAAACTTTTTTTCCCCGCTGATCACGTGTAGTATTTCAACATTGTCTTCAAAACGTTTTAATTATTCAATTGAAATTATGTAAAATAAATTTATTAAATCTGATGCTTGTGAATATTTCTTGTTGTTTTAATAGTTTTTGAAATTTTTGTATTTTATAGATACATCTACTATACAAGTACAGAACTAATCACTGTAATGAATTATTTCCAATACACGTGATTCGAACACACCCCTTTAAGCTATTAATGGTATATGGTATACTAGGTGGATACAAAATAAAGGGGGAAGGGGAGGAGGTTACTCTCGTATGGCTTTCATAATGCGCCCGATAAAAACATGATTTATTTGTAAAGACTAATATGTAACGTTTTGGCACCGCTTTATAAACCGTATAATGGTAAAAATATAGTGCATAACATCATATTTTTATACTACACCAACGCTAAAAAAAAAATACTCAAGTGAACCGTATTACGACACAAATTATAGAACAAAGAAGAACACGTCGTTTGGGATCAATTTACATGTGGAAACAATTTAAATGTGCATTTACATTAATTTTATAGTGAATAGACAATTATATCAATTTTAACACTTTTTTTTTAGTAAATTATGATTAACCATCAGCTGTTTAGCATCATCAAAAAATAAAAACTAAAGTTATACTCAGTATAAAAAATAACGATAGAAGAACGTTTATAGTTGCATTGAACTTAATAAATAATGTTTTCCTAATTTAATTTTGAAAGTTTTATTTATTAAACGGTTCAAAACATGAGAGCGCAACGAAAATAATTTTTTGAGAGATTGAAACTTATATAGGTATAACGTGTTATTTGTATTATAGATAATTTCGAGAAAGAAAAAGTCAATTGGAAACGAGAATAGTTTTTAAGATACTTAGCTTGCTTAAATCCGCTTTTAGAATTATGTCTGTAAGAAGCGTCTAATGATTCTTATAGATACGGATGTTTGAATACGATACAGTTAACGAATTACCTTTACTCTAAGAGTTGACGTAGTGAACCAATCATTTTCCAGAAATATTTTCTATATACTATATGTGGGATCATCACAACTCCATGGTTATACCGTTATACGTTTAATATTTATTGGATGTTTCGGAAAAATCATTTTCTTCTGTTATTTTGCGACACCATCGGTATGCGTTTCGGTTATAGATGGGTCGATCAAAACCGTACCAAACCATGCATTTTTATGTATATATTTTTTTTTTTAAATTTAGAGTGAATGAACTTTGATTTTGCCATCTGTAATAAATCGACACAAGAAATTGTACGCTACACCATTCTTACAAGTATGAAATTCGACGAGGTCGGTACTTTTGAAGCGTCGCATTTTATTTTTTATATAGTTCTTCGACACGAATAGAAAGCTGGAATGAAAAACATAGAAATATTATCTTTGTCCATCTTGTATGACAATAGTTTATTCTGATTATATTATTAGTTTTATGTTACAATATATGAAATGACCGTTCTAAGCTACAGTTCAGCATGCGCTAAAACAATAAAATATATCAAGTTTAAAATATGACATAACTTTCATTTTCTCGATTTACAATGATAATTTCATTTTTATCCTAAAAATTGTCAATGCCCAACAATTACAATAATGATATGTATACTACTCTAGTCCATCAGCGCTGCAAGAACTAATTGTTTAATGTTTTTGAATACAGCAATTTTTTTTTTGCCCTAAAATCCCATTTCACCATAGCGAACGAAATCGAAACTCTCACGAAATGAAATCGTCACTGTGATAAATTGTACACCGGCCTCATTCAAGGGCATTCGTTTCCATGAGGATTTCGTGCAACGTTTACATTAGAATTTTTCTTTCCATTAGGTTCGATTATATTTAAAAGTAGTAAATTATAAACGACCCCACACTATGTAGGCGTTTATTTCTCAATAACCTCGATGCAGCATCGCGTGCTGATAGTAAATATTTATAATAACGTCGCGTGAACGCGTGCGTTTGCATATTCGGCACTCGTGAAATCCGTTTTTAAATCTAGTCGGTAATTTATAATCGGTTTAGGGTACACGCATTTCATTAAAATCTCTTTTTGCCCCGAAAACGACCATTAGTAGAACTGAGTACAAGTAAATAACAACGTTAACAAGTAAATATTTATACAACTGCTACACTAATTTATGAATACTTAATGTAATAGAACCGACTGTTAATGGATCTCGTTATCAACAAAAAAGTTCTCAAACAAATACCCAAACGTTTAATTAATTTTATTTTCGATTATTATACTATAAAAATACTGAATTAAAATGGCATTTAAAAATTGATAAATTGTTAGTGGAAAGAATATAGATGTATATTTTTTCTATAGGTTTGATTTAAAAAAGTTTTTAAAAAAAAAATAAAAATAGGTAAATGGAAAATCCAAACGAATGATTAAAAAATGACCTTAAGCTTTAAAAATCGTAAAAAATGCAATTAGTTAAGTTTTTTGACTGTTACGATGTTGAATCACATTCGTTGTCCGAACAGTCATGTCAAACTCATTAAAAATAATAACAAAATAATACGATCGAAATCCAAGATCTCAAAAACATATAATACGACATAACATATAATTCCGCTGATGAGCGGAATTAAGATACTGTACAATAGTAAATAATAATGGATTTATGTACTCGTTTATATGTGTGTATAGAAAACGCGAACGAAACTCGTAATTATCACGTCCTTCGCGTACCAAATATATAAAGGCAATATACAAACAATAGACTGTTCTCGCGATTGTAAATAGAACGGAAAAAAAAATAAATAAATAAAAAAGTATACGAAATACGAATGAATGGCGATGCGATTCGAACTCGTCGAGGAGGGCCATCGGACCATAATAATAATAATAATTATTATTGTTGTTGTTATAATTTATTGTAAATTGTTCTCGTGTCCAATGCTATTCCACCGCCGAGCGTGTAACACGACGATGATGTCGTGGCGACACAAATGACATACCAATAATAAAAATAATTATTAGTTCTTTTTTATGTGATATTTCACTTCGCACTCGAAATAACAGTGTATGACGAATTCATCCCGACGACGACATTTGGCCGCGCATCGTTACTCAACTCCCGTGTACGTGATGTTCACATTTTCGATTAACGTTAGGGTACAGCGGTGTATGTAATGTTTTACGATATTGTACACGACCGCCAGGACATGGCCTAAACGTTGTGTGTCCACTGTTCGAAACACTTGTTGTGAGCATGTCCTGCTGCAGTGCTGCTGAGATTGGAAATCGTTTGTCGCGCGATGCTTAACTGTCGTTCAGGCCTTCGATTTTTTGTCAATTTTTTTTTTTGTAAACTCGCGGCGTTCGTTTTCGGTGCAATGTCGTACGTTAAAAAAATGATAACAAACCAATTAATCAACGCACAACAAGTATTCAGTCGATGCTCGGGATCGCCTGAACAATTTGGTTTGAGGCGTTTACAGCATCATGTTATTTTCACGCGTACAGTGAAAAAGAACTCGCAACTGGCGTGCCTACAACGTTGATCGAGTTGTTGCGTTTTGTACCGATGACGACCCGATATTGATCCCGAGCGTTCAACACGAACGGTCGACGGTTTATCTGTGTTCTGGACCGACGTCCCCGCAGATGGATACGTTTTAATGTCGGATCATTCTTGTCGAATTGCGATACACGTCTTCGTCGTCCCCAGCGACTTTCATTTGGATCGGGAACTCGTTTACGGAAGAACCGTTGCGCGCACGTTCGACTCGACCTTCTTAGCGTCGAAATGTTTGTTTCTAGGGCGAAAATCGCACGATTGCGTGGGAAAGCGAGCGCGCGACGGAAAGCGAACGCGCACCGGTAAATCGTCGAATCGTCCTCGGGGCGTCGCTGCAGCGCACACGTGCGCGTAACGTTGTACGTACCGAATCGAACGGTTAAGGATGTCATTGTTGTCGTCGACGCTGCTCCGTATCAGTGTTGATTCGTAGATCGCGGCTTTTCCGCGTCATTGTTGTTGCGCGCCGCGTACGGCGTGTGGGCACTGCAAAACAACTGCGCAGTCTTGACGTCCGAACACCGCGTCATCGCGATTTATCACGATTACAATTCTCCCGCAGTACACGTATATGTACTGGACCGATGGGCAAGTAGCATGTAATAGCTACATGTTGCCGTTTCCGAGCGGGAAAATCTTAAACGAACGGCACCCACATAAATATGAACACACGCTTCGTACGGGTTTCCATTTTTTTTTTCTTATTATAAACGGTTTATATTTTGTTAACTTAAAGTTGTAATAGATACTTCGACCCCATCAATCCTCTGTGTTTATCGTTTCGTGTGGAATGGCCGCATGGGTGCAGAGTTGTGGTCGGAGTAATGGTGGCGGTTTCTGCATGCCGTTCTAAGAGTTTTTCAATAGTTATCTAAACAAACAAAACAATTTATTTACAAAAAAAAAAAAAAAACTAATAACACAATGAGTCCGCAAGAAACACTATACTAATTAAAGTTTTTTTTTTTTTATATTATAGGCGCGCGGACGATGAGTGGCCTGTTGGTGCCACCGCTACCTCCACACTTCATACACACGTCGACCGACCCCGCGGCGGGACACTGCTGCGACGACGAACACCACCATCATCACCAGCAGCAGCAGCAGCAGCAGCAACACCACCGATCGCTGCGGTTCGCCAACATGGTGACCGCGTCGGCGACCATGTCGACGATCGCCGTCGACGATTGCAAATCGATGGCCGACGATTCGTCCACGCCCGTAGACAGTCTGGACGACGCGATAATCATGGCGACCGGCGGCGGTGGCCGGCCGACCGACAGCCGTTTGCCGCAGAACTTGCAACAGCTCCGCGAAAAGTTGTACGCGCAGGACGATGACGATGACGATGATATCGGCAGCGGAGTGGACGGCGACGACGACGGGCGCACAGGCTGTTGCGGCGTCGGCGTGGACGTCGGACGGCAAGTGGACGGGCTCGACGGTGCCGCGGTCGCTGCGGCCGACGACGGTGACTCGTCGGACGACGGATGTGAGCGCCGCGACGATTGCGAGGACGAGGACGACGAAGGCGAGTACGCCACGCTGTCGGCGCGGAGCGTGTGCTCGGCCACCACGGCGGCCAACGACGATTTTGAGTACTTTGCGGCCGCCGTGGACAGGCCGGCCGGTGGCGTTGCGGTTGTCGCCGTGGACAACGGACCGCCCGCCCAGCCGACGGTCGCGGCAGTGCAGGCGACCAGCGCCGGTGGCCGAGTGCCGTATCAACGGGCGCCCACGCGACGCGCCAGACACCATCAGCAGTTGCAGCAGCATCAGCAGCACCATCGTCATCATCACCATCATCACCAGCAGCCGCCGTACCACCAGCACCACCATCAGCAGCACCAGCAACAGCAGCAGCAGCAGCAGCATCAGCATCACCACAGGCAAATGCGCGCGACCTCGACGCCGCTGCCCGCGCTACCCCCCACTCCGCCGACTCCTCGCAGGCCCAAGGCGCGGCTCACGCCCGTGCTGTCGGTCGACTCGCTGGTCGCGGCTCAGGCGGCCGCGGACGCCACCGCAGGTCGTTACCCTCGCGACCCCGTCCAACAGCAGCACCAGCACCTGAATCAGAACCATCATCACGGCGGCGGCAGACAACGCGGCGGCTTCGGCGGCATCGCTGGCAGAAGACTCGGCGGCGGACGCGGACGCCACGGCGGCAGCGTGCCCGACCTGAAGCGGGTGTTCGTCACCGATTTCCTGTGAACGCCTCAGACCGCTTTTCCCAGCCCCGCACGTGGACGCGCCGAACACTTTTTCGCACATTTCCCCAACGGCAATGCGATTCGCAACCTATCGCGCGTTCGTTTCCCGTCCGTCCGTCCCCTCGCCCCCATCCCTGCCACCGTTTTCCGGGAAAATCGCATTTTTCTGTTCGTTGGTTTTTCTTTCAGTCGCGACGAAAAACGATATGTGAAACCAACAGTAGTCGTAGTTCGCCGTTTATTTATGTTTTATATTTATATGTGCATGTATTATGCGTTTGATAATTATTATGTTACGATTAATCATACGATAGTAATTTATTTGAACCGAGATCCTGGTAGTCGTGTACGAAAATATTAATATTTTTTTTTACACATCGCTCCGTTCGTTTCGGTTTTTTTTTTCCTCTCGCCGTTTTCCTTTTTCGTTTCGACGTGCGTCAAATCGATTTCGACGCGCCGCGAAACGTTCTTTTTCCGCGACAGAAAATCGACCGACCGGCGAACACACTCAAACACCACTCGAACGCGTGATAACGTGTGTTGCGCTCAGTCCGAGGAGCAAGCACGTGTACGCCGTCGTGATACGACATCGGGTCCGTTCCGTGACGACCCGTTTCCAACGCGTTTCTCGATGCATTTCTCGATTCGTCCGCATTATTATTTTTTATTTTTTATTTCTAGGCTGTTTAAGACGTTATTTCGATTATTTTTTAACACGCGGTGCCAATTTTATCAGTAAGGTTTACATATTATTCATAGGCTTATCGTTTACACGCGTACTGTTTTTACGCGCGTTCATTATTATTATTATTATTATTATTTTTTTGTAAATTGTTTATTTTGTTTTTGTTTTTTTTTTTTTTTTTTTTTTTTATCATAAGCATCGTACATTATCATATTAGTCTTTAGTAATTTACGACGATCATAATATTAATAAACATTTAATTATTTACATTTTATCATTATATTCTATAATATTAACCAAGTTTTTGTTTGATATTTGACGATAGTTAAAAATAATTAATGTCTAATAAAAAAAAAAAAAAATAATAAAAAAAATACTTAGTCAAAAATCTTGTAATTTATTTTCATTTCGAACACAAACAACATTACTGACACCAATTGTTCATCGTTCTCATTTATTGTTTTGAAATAACATTTGTCTTGTTCTCCGAAATTATTGATTTACATTTTTATTAATGTTGTACAATGTCTATACAATGTGTTTGCAATTTTTCGATAAAATGTTATAAGATAACATACGAATTTTATCTAAAATATTGTCCAAAACGAATTCGCATTATCAAATTTCAAAACGATTGTATTTTTGTAAATATATATTGTGTAAAAAAAGTTACGTATGAATACACATAAAAATTTTAAATGGAAAACATAAGTGGAAAGAATTTGACAACAAATTATTATTTAAGTAAAATTGAAACTGGTGCATTCTAAAGAAAAAAAAATAATAATAATTAATTGCCATATTGACATAAACACACTTGTGCGGACGCAATCGTTATTATTTTTATATAAAAATAATATTATTCTTTCATGTGCCTTAAATTAATTTATTTTCAGCGTTCTCATGTTTAATAGTTCAATTGAAAAATTACTTTTTCTTTATTTTTAATCAAAATTGTCCAATGGCGAAAATATTAAAAAGGAACGTCTCGTTTAATTGGGCGCTTTTATGTTTTTGAAACGATAGCTTTCGTTATGACTACATATGACGTTAGTGACGTACTGTGAGCAACTACTATACATGGTTTTCTAAAAGAACGTTTGTCTGAGCTTAAGTAGTAAAGTATAAAAAAAAAAGTACGTGAATAAAAAAAAATGTATAAAACGAAGCTGGAGAAGAAGAAAAGGCTATTGAAAGTTAACGGCAACGCAAAAACTAAATGTAAGTGCAATAAAGTTCACGGCTTAACGGCTTATACGTCTAAACACACACACACACATATATATGTATATACATTTAAAGAAACGACGAGACGTGTAAAGTTTTGTGGAGACAAAGTAAAGTTTTATAGTTTACAGTTCATATTTATGACGGATGATGAAATGATTTATCATGTGATATTGAAAATATTTTTATTCCTATAAAACAATTATAGTTTTACTATTCGCGTATCGTATCGTGTATCTATAAAATTAAACAATTCTGTTTTTCAATATCTATCCAAAAAACTAGAGATTTTGTATGTTAATGAAGTAAATTCTAAAATTCTGGGATGAAATTATTTAACAAAACGCAATAATTATGATATTAATTATATGGTAACTTAAAAATTGTGTTTCTTTTTTAATACATTTTTGTATCAATTATATCAAAAAATGTACATTCATAATCTAAAATTCATATATAGAATTTTCCTGATTGCAAAAATGTTTGGCCGACATCACAACACCAAAACCGATTAGCATTTTTTTATTTTCCCTGAACAAGAGTTAGATTTTAGTTTCGTCGTGTATAATCGATGAAAATATTCTGCACGTCAACATCAATGTTGTACGGTTTTCGTGGGTAACATTACATTTTCACAATTATCCATATCACATATCACTGTTGGACCGGTTTCCATCTCTTTAGAGGTTTTCATGACGCTTAGACTTCACGGTGAAAATTGTATGGGAGGTTGGATTTAGATGTGTAAAGATTTTCGATGAGTACACACGTAGCAAATGTCCAAGTTGAAAAACATATCACCAACATGAAAAACGAATGCAGCGAAATACGTGGCAGTTGATAAGAATATAACACAGCAATAAGATCAATATTCTGTATTTTTAGTTAAGTATAGAATAGAAGAGGGAAAAACGTCGTAGAATTTGCTAGTCCTAAGTTTGAGTTGGTAAAATAAAAAGTAAGCAGTTACTTCAATCTTCAATAGTTTTTAGTTTTCTTCGATTTATGTTTTTGAATACATTTCAAGGATGGTGTACTAGGTGTACTAGAGAATAAAGTGGGTGTGATGGATACTGAAATAAATGTTTTTCTCCGTGGTTTACCGTGCCAATGCATATTATATTTTTATACTAAGATTATGGTTCAGACTTTAAAAGTGAGTAAAATATGCTATGAAGTACTCGTTGGTTTGTGGTAACATGTTTAAGGGTGTCATAATTGTATGTACCAGTGGTGTCTCTATACCCTTTTATAGGGGTGGGACGAACTTCTTACATATATTCATATTCATGTATTTTTCAAATGTGATACAAACAATAAAAAAAAAAAAAAACAAAAATTTGAACAAAAAATAAAAAGGATTAGAAAACGTATATTACGATATTGTTAACATTAATTTTATTCAACAATATCGTACTATACGTTTTCTAATCCTTTTTATTTTTTGTTCAAATTTTTTACAGAATAAAACTAACATTAATTTTACTTAGTTTTATTCTGTAAAACAACAACGTAATCGACTAAAATACGCACGTGATACGTCGCAGGTGCACCGCAAACGTGCTGGGCAGTGTAGAACACCGATTTTGCGTGTGCCGATTTATAAATATTGAACGCAACGCCGTATGAGTTATGGGAACGAAAAGAACGCACACAAAGTGACCAGAGTACATAGAACGTGCGCGATATTAATTTGGCTCCGGTTTTTCCGTAAACCGTTATAAATGCTAAAAAAAATCCTAATTTTTTCATCATCGATCGTACGGACGGTTTTAAATTTTTCGACAATGATACGACACAAATTACTAAGGCACTCGTTATTAAAATGTTACAACGGCGCACATGTACATAATGACCAGGGGCGGATCCATAAATTTGAAATGTGATGGGAGGGGCTGATTTGTGTTTATAGAAAGATGAAACGTACAGTTTTAATACGTATATCGATTATAATATATTTTAAAATGATAAAATATGAAAAATTAATAAGTTCATTAGTCTTTTAATCCTCGATTGAACACATGTCTATTGAACACGAGTATTTCTTACATATTTACATAATGTACCTATAACACGTCCATAGGAAGGAGGACTAAAGCTCCTCATCTAAATCTCCCTCTCGGATTCACGACTGATAATGACTAAACAATCGGTAAAAACTCATAAATTCATAATAAGTCATAATCATGGAACGAATAAACATTATACATGATATAGGTATGCGAATTGCGTTTACAACCGTCAGTATACATATATAAGATACTTTTAGATTGAAATCAATTTCATTATATATACATTGCAACGTTTTAAATGTTAATATTTTATTATATTGTTACACCAATTAGACTAAAAATACGAAAGCGCAACAAAATAGTTATTTAAAATTAGCTTAAACAGTTATTATCACAATGTTGCTGAGCGATATTTTGACTGAAACAAAAGTGACCAACTGACTAAATAAACCGAAACGTTCTTTATTTTATCAAACAAAACATATTAAAAACAAATAATTGACTCCCAGTTTCATTAAATTATTAATAAAAATTAAATGACGTTACGAATTTTAAATTTAAAGGTTTTATATAGTTATCATATTATACAATTTTCAAGTCATAAAACACAAAACTACGTCGTTCATCAAAATAAGTACAACGGTTACTTGAAAAAATTAAGTATTATCGTTAAGTTACTTATCATTGATTTTTCACTCTTAGAAAAACTACTATGAAAATCTATTAATAACTTTTCTGTGGTAAATTCTGTATCCTATTTTCTGTCTTAAAAAGTTATCGCGTACAAATTTGAAAGCAGATTGTCTTAGTTAAGTTTGGATCTTAAAACAAATACCGAATTGAGCACAAGTTTTTTTGAATTGTTAAAACTTACTTTTTTTATTCGTCGATCAATTAAAATTAAAATAATGTGCTGTTCTCGTTAATTCCTCGTATCTTGTGTATTGAGCTTGATGAGTTATCAAAAGTGTAAAATCCTATGAATTCGTTTCGAACAACACAACACCGCTGATGACGGAATCAAATGTTGGTGCGACCATCCAATCGATATTTGGTTCTTAAGGGTTACAGTCCACATGAATAAGGGGAGTTTACTGTGCGGTGTACGTGTTTATGACTTGATATGTATTTAACGGTTGTAAACGTTGAACCATGTCAATCACGTGGATCACGTGTATAATATATTATGTACACATAACGTGTGTTGCATTGAGGAAAATAGAAGCTAAAACAGACTAAGATGGTTTGGGCATGCGACGAGGTAAGAAGAAATAAAATCAGTAATAGTGGTTATGAAAATGAACGTTGAAGGGAAAAGAGGAAGATCAAAATAGAAATGGTTGGATATGAGGGCTGCTGGTGTGTGCGTAAAGGATGAATAAAATCGAGACGAGTGGAGGTTTAGGACAAGGGTGGCCGACCCCAAATAGGTGGGAGAAAGGCGAAGGAGAATAATAAGTGTATTGCATTGAGCATTCCGTATTCCGTGCTAACGTTTCGTATATTATTTTTTTTTTACTTTCACAGCGACATTAGTTATAACTCGCACTGCTGTCTGGGTCTCAGGTGCCTATCAATGGATTTCATTAAACGATAAAATGTTTCGTAAAGTATATTCTAATTTATGGTTTATTAGTTCACCCCTGATCGGAATAATTGCATACACTACAGTAACTATGTAATTACATGAAATATAAAGTTATTTCATAAATATACGGATACGAGGCCGAAAAGTAATGTAAAAGGCCAATCGAATGAAAGCATTGCAAATTTAGTTGAACTATTATTTAAAAATTGGTTTGTAGTGCATCAATAACACTGTAGTTCATTCCGATGTAATTGAAAAAATATCAGTTTTTAGTCGAAAAAATAAAGACTTTTGCATTGATGAGCATTTGTTAATATAAAACACTTGTTTAGTGTTTCAGAAATCCCTACTTCCATATATTTACATACCACATACATTGTGGTACAATGTACAACAAAAATATACTCGTATGATAATGAACTTATATCTATAAATTACCTTCTTACTTGCTATACCATATCACTTTTTATCAAGATTGGTTTTGAGATACATGTTCTTCCTTGTTATTTGCTTTTCTCTCCATTGCTTTGTACAAATTGCATCCCTAGTCTTTAATTATTTGTTGGTTGCATTCTGAATGTGGCCTTCCTCTGGCTTTTTCCTTCTACACGTCCTTTTATATACTAATTCAAGGAATCCAAAATGCTTTAATACATGACCGGTTCGTTAATTTCTTTTTGTTTCATTATACATTTTTCCGATTTATTTATTATATTATGTGTGTGTATAAATTGTGCTTGCATTCCCTTACATCTGTTATATTTAGAATTAAAAAAACAAAATACGTACAATGAAACCTCTGTTAGTAAACACCTTTCAGCAGTAGAACTTACATTTCAAATATATATATATATATGTACAATAATAGGAGTTATAATCTCTTAATAGTGAAAACTTTAAATAAAGAACAAGACACTAAGAACTGGTACAAAAATGAAAACATAACCTTTCATAAATGGACTTAATATTCATATGTACTACATATTGAAAATATTTAAGTAGTAAAATATCATATTTATCGTTTACATATTATAATCCTAATGGTTTTTATGTCGGTTAAATTACATTTTTTAACTGTACATAAATATACATGTATGTCATATTTGCATTTATTTTTAAGCTATTGCATAGCTTTTATCGCAGGCCTGGTGTAGTGACTGAAAAAAAATTTTTCGTAACGAAAAAGCGTGACCACTACCTGTGGAATCCCGTAATTAATGGAATATCGTAGTTGCTATGATACAAATTCCTGAATAACTAGAATAATAAAAAAATTTAAAATTATATCAACTTCTTATTTATTTAATATGCAATAGCTTTATCGCGGCAGTCCCCGAATGCCACTCACCGTTTTTTTATTATTTCTCTCTCCCTACATCAACTCTTTCTCCTTAAATTTCAAAAAATTTAAAACTTCAATGGATCCAAAAATATTGATTTGTATGTGTGCACGCATTAAGAGATTACAGAAAGGTTCTTATAGATACGTATTTTTTTTTAAAAGAAAGTGAAAAATTTTATTATTAAAAACAAGTAAAGCTCGAAATAATCCATAATTTTGAAATTACCCACATAAATTTTTTTTAATACACATATGCACATACATAAATAATACGTTTGAACAATAAACGATATAAATTGTTGTATAACAATAAACAAAAAATACAATACAGTACAGCGTAATAATAATCAATTTTCAACGTACTTTATATTATTTATATATAGCGCTTCCGTTTCGTGAACATTTCTTAATTCCAATGAGCCGTCCACTATGTAGAGGTTCTACTGTATATATATATATATATATATATATATATATATATATATATGTTTGAATTACGTTTGAACTTTTGATTGACTTTTCAAACAACTGATCATGTTAAAAAATGTCACACATAATTTTCGAAAACACAACGTTCTATAAATATGTATTTCTGCGAGTACATTGTAAAATATTAAAATATGAGTTAGTGGGCTGAATAACGGGATCGCGAAAAACCAATAGATTATCGAATTATCGGGACGGCCATTACATTTTAATGGCATATAATGGTTTGCGGCTAATGTGTAGAACCTCGGGCACGTCAATTACTTTCGCGTCAAAAACACGTACCGGTGGAACGGAAAGACCAATTGCGTACAAGACGGTCGCGACGGCGTGCGTATCGCGGAACCCTAAACGTCTAGATCTCAACCGATGTGTAACGTAACGTCGGGGTACTCTTGACGAGCAACAGTGTAACGGAGATATACCGTCGGCGAACCGATCGTCGACGTAACACCGTGTTTTCCGGCGGGATCGGATTTTGCTGAAACACACGCAAAACACATTTCGTAAGCTCATTGATTTTTGATTCTTGACCGTGTGGGTACTTGTCTACGCTGCGGCTGGACGTGATCGTCGTACGATCAAGTACAACGATGCAGGTTGGACTCGCGTTGCAGTCACAAACACGAAATCAACGGACCTCCGATCGTTTTAATGCCGTGTTCAGACATCATAAGAGCGACGGTTTGTCCACAAACTCCGGGCATCCGTTTACCAATTATTAAACATGTCGGCTTAACGACGGCGTTATGATCAACAACAACGCGTGCAGCATGTTGTTCGAGTGTCTAGTTGAAAAGCATGTGCAACGTCGATCGGATCGGTTTACGGTGGATTTTTCAACAGCGATTTCACAGTTATTATTATTTATGTAGATCGCCGACGTTCGTTTTAAAGCCGCAGTTTATCGCGGCGTTTAGTTTCCGGTCTGCTTTGAACACAGAACCGACCGTCCTATCGACGGGGCATCGTAACACGTTTAAAATAATTAAAATCGAGCGACCGACGAACACTTGTCGGTATCGGTCAAACTACTTGTATCATGATTTTACATTTTTTATTCGATCGGAATTACCTTACGAAACTCGATCGTCACGTTTCTCGTCTCGATCCAGAAACCAATTCATATTAGTTTGCCGTACAGTAATAATAAATTGATTTTAAAACATCAATATTTGTGAATATTTAATTTTCGGGTTAAGATCAGTAGCGTGTGTTGCGTGAAACTTATTAGACGGTCAGGACACGAGGTCTATCAATATATCTATCTATATAGGTCTATCTAAACGTGAATTATTACGTACGTGAACACAGTCCGAGTGAGTGAAATATTTGTATTCGCGTATACTCAACACACGTGAATTTAATACATGTGTTTACGTATATTTTGATTGATAACTAACTTGGTGTATACACGTGTTTTACAAATATTTGTTTAAGTGATATGTATTATGTAGTACGAATATAATGCCTTGAGAACATCTTTATTAACAAAAAACAAATGTTAACTTTTTGGTTGAACATTATTATGAATTTAAAGAAAATATTAACATCAAAATACGTGAGTTCATGATTAAACGTATACACGTTAATAATTACACGTGTACACAGAGTTTTCAAGTAGATGTTTTTTTTTATTTATATATTTTCGAATGTTAATTTCACGTGAACATGTGAAATAGGAAGCCATGATCAGGACGTACACGAACAATTACGTATGATTTTTGGGATATTTTTTTTTCCCCCGCGTATCACATTATATTACTATATTTAATATATTACTGTAACATCTTGCGATACAAATTGCTACGCATGAACTTGCAAACTGTGAGCTCGAATGTTCGCACGTGATTTATCGGATAATTGACAAGAACGTTGAGTTCTTAAATTATAATTTAAATTTCCCCGGGGAGTTACGGCCGATTTTTAACATGAACGGGGAAAACGACTATATAACGATGTGTGATAATTATTTTTCCCGTTCGAATTTAACGGCGAGCATAACGACGGTGTGCTGTACACTAGAAACGTGTGTGTTATGCGGTACGAGCGAGAACTCCTTTACGATCGCATCTCGAACCGACACACGAAGTAGACGTTTAGTTGGCAAGATTCCTAGTCGGTGTGCGTTGCCGAGGTGCTCTTAGAAGGTCCGTTATAATGGAAAAATTAGTAAGCTCAACGACGGTGTACGAAGATCAACTGCACAGGTGTAGACACGCCCGTCGGACGCGTACCGTCACACGACGGATTTCGGTAGAGTTGGTCGAGTTCGTCAAATCCATTTGTGCAAGTCCTGTGTTCAAATTGGCAAATATTTTCTTTATCATGAATTGCGTCGTACAGGCCGCATTAATTACTGTCAATTCGGTAGTACATTGGTTTTTAAATAAATCTTTCAAAAGCATCGCACGTTTCCTATAGGATTTTACGGTAATACCATCACGTACGGCGTGGGACACAGACTCCATAAATTTATTTTCTGTTCTTCTTTCAACAAAATCTTGATAAAGTTCGCTATCGGCGTAGGCACTAAACATCACTTGTTCTATCGAGTCAAATGTACAGGTATTTATAAGAGATATATAATCGTCAACAATACGAATACTTTTCAATTCCGTTACAGATCCATCCTGTAAAACGCTTATGACCGAATTTCTCGTTATTATCTTATCGTTGCAGTGCAGTACAGTTGGGTCTTTTGTTAAGTACTTAGATTTTTTTTGTTTTCTTTTTTAGTTTTCCTAACCCTATCTAATTTTCCGTAAAATCAAAAATATTTTGTTCGGGTTCGTTTTGCTCGTCAGAAATCAGCCGTTTTGGTTCGTTTTGAATTTTTGCAGTAAATGTTGCAGTTTCAGTAATAGTTCGTTTTAATTCAACTTGAATTACTGAAATTGGTTGTTTTGTTTCATGTTCAATATCAGAAATAATTTTTTTGACGGAGCTACAGATATGTTCATCAAATTTATCAAGTCAATAATTGATTCAACATGGGTTACGAAAAAATCATCTAAATGAAGTAGTAAAGTTTAAAAACAATTGACTTCAGATCTTTAAACATACTTTCGGAAGAAGCACTTGTTTCTGTTAAACTACCATATCCGAAAATAGGGACAATCAGAGCAGACCAACAAGTTATATATATGCAAAAGTTTAATAGTAATTGCGATAGAGATAATAAATATTGCATGTTGGCAATTGCGATAACGTTGTACGTAAATATTTGCATAATCTCTTGAAAATGTACGATACTTGTCTCGATTGAAGGTTTGAAGAGAAGTACTGGAACACTAGAATTACTCGACACGCTACAGCTAATTGCTATGATAAAATATCCTTAACGTGACAGAAATATTGTGTGTGTTTCTTAACGCGGAACAGGGTTCATAATTAATGATACTTCCTGTATTATTTTTAATAGATATTATTTTGATTGATATGATTTATAAACCGTAAGTTGGATAAACCGTAGCTTAAAATATATCGTACGACATGCACGACTGTACGACTGAAGCATAGTGCTTTAGCAGCCCTTTGAAGAACCTTTTTTCAGAGTTGGAAGAATTAATGAAATTAATAAACGGTTAACCAGCCAATAAGGAGTAGGTATGCTCGTTCTAGGCGCTGTCGGTATAAGGGTCCTAATAATAAAATTTCTCAAATATACCCCATACTCCACCGTCATAAGGGCGCTGTGCATAAGCGTGCGCAGATCTGTATTCAGGAGGTGCCTACAATACTTTTGGGCCCTATCTTAACAAAACGTGTAGGTATAATTTGTAAACTGTGTAAATTTATAATGTGTGAATAATTAAATAAACACAGCTTTACATTTTCATTTAATACTGTGGTATATTATTTCCAATGAGTGTATTTTCCTCGAATCTCGTATACTTTCTTCAACTTTGCACTTTTGCAGTCGACCGTAGCTGCTGTATCAACGTAATAAGTTTGTGCACGAAAATGTATAAAAGCTTTTTTCGTTCATAAGGTTACGAAATATCATTTATTTTTTATTTATTTTTCATTTTTTCCCAAATTTTCTAGAATAAAATGCATTGAATTTCAGCGACATCAGTTGAACTACTGACCCCTTACTATAAGAATTAAATTTGTAAGGCCTCGTTTACAAAATTTCGGCGGATGCAAAGGCACATCCGGCACCCCCCGTGCGCACGTCTATTGAGCTGCGTTCTTATCAGTTCCAGGCGTCATATCTCCAAGGTTGTTTGTATTTTACACGTTATTATAACAGCAGTGCTACCTCTTGGACAAAATCGTTACTACGGTGCTACAGCGCAGATATACATTTCTAGATGGCGCCGTACCATCCGATTTCCAGAAGTCAACATTATTATCGCATTGTACATAAACAATGACGTTCTTGTATTCCAGCGGTGCGCAACCATTTTTGATCCACGACCCTCAAATTAATTAATTTCGTTGAGACGAACCCCCTTCCTACCAACATTTTATAAGTGTATACTATACAGTTACTTAGTGCGTACAAAAATTGGAATCGTTAGGTTTAGACAATTTTATCATTATTTTTTTTTTTTTTTAAATTTAATTAATACAAAATATCAACAAATAAAAGTTATGCAATATAACATAATACAGCCTTCGTAAAAGTTATGAAAAATAATGTATATCTAATGTTTATACATAATGTATATCTTTATCGTTTTGCGAGACTCCCAGGTTGCGCACCACAGTTGTATTCAACAATTGTACAATATTTCATTATTATATTTTGCCAACAGGTATATATGCGGTTATGGGTTTTGTACACGTTTTAAGTTCAAACGCATTACATTTGATGTGATTTACAGCTCATTGGATTTCGTATTAATTATTATCATCGTTACAATTATACAACTGCAATAAAATTACGTTCCGATTGCCAAACGTTTTTTAATCACGACCAACCGCTCGTTGCGTTATTAGGATTTATCGAAACCATTGTTTTTCCACCCGCAATGGGTATAGAGTACACCCAACCGAAAACTTAACACTGCGGTATGCGAAATATAATATAACAGCGCTGACATTTAGCCGTAAAACCATGGTAAAAATTTTTCCATAAAATTATTATTATAAATGTATAGAAATAAAATTGTTCCGCGGTTCATAGTCGTAAAATTCTAGCACAGTATTACTAAATATTCAAATCAGTATGAATAAAATGCAAGATATAAAAAATAAAAATTATTTTCCGAAGAATTTATTATCGAATAATATGCGCAGATATTTACGACCGGTTCCGATTTAAAATAAACCATCTTCAGATTGAATAATGGCACTGAATAAAATATATAAAACGAAAGACAATACAAACCAACAGTTGTTCGAATGTTTACACGGAGAAAATTTGTTTCGGTAAAGAAAGGATCGTTACTTAATGTTATTAAAAAATACCGTTGAGTTGACATACATTCAACGTTTTGATAAAAATTCTTTCGTTATTTATACTTTTCTGCGAAAAATATCGAATGATAGCGTTAGTTTTTAAACCACTGTGTGTTCATTAATTTTTCCTGATTACTTTTCTTATTATGTGCGTGCGATTCTTCCGTTGCACAACTAAATTATACATAACATCAACACAACACTGAAGACATTTATACCGAAAGTGATATAGTGTGGTTATTTCTTAAGACGTATTTCGCGATAATTATTTATTTATTCGTTTATTTTATTTCAGGCATGTGCTCCTTGTAGATTACGTCAGAAATCTCCGTTCACTTTAGCGATATACGAACGTTACACCGGCTCAATTAAATCTAAGTCTACGTGCAACGCATATGCACATTAAATTATCGTACGTAGACCGGCGTTTTTGAACTCGATGTTATTCGTAATCAGCAACACCGATGTGCGGTCGGTCCCGCGTTTATTTATTCAAGACATCTCGTCGGTCGTACACATACCCGTACGCTATTCAAATCCGATCATTATAAATGTAAGTAAGTGTTACGTTTTCGCGTCGAGGATCAGTATCGGATACCCGTTCCGAGGAAAATTAATCGTGGTCGCCGGTGCGCGCGCGCGCGCGCGAAGAGTTGAATGCATTAAATATCTCGCTCGCACGATGTATTATCCGCTGCACATGAATTGCGTCCAGAAATCCCTTTTTCACACGAATTGCATCCCAAAGATATTTAACGAGTACGCGAATCGCGTCCCAACATAAAAACATTATTTTCCTTAACATTTCATGCAGACTGAGGACTGTCGATACCAAATTATGACTATTGGTGGGTTGGAAATATTGATTTTTATCTTGGTTATGCAATTAGAAGTGAGTAAAATTAAAATGTGTAGATTTTAACTACAGGAATGCAATGTAATAGTTGAAATAAACAATAATTAAAATAGTTATAAATATGGAATTAAAAAATAAAAAACCGGTAAAAACTCGAATGATACTTGTAATCAATACTTATAATCACCTATACAAGATAATTATAATCACCAGCAACGCGATCGGAACCAAACTAAAAATATTATGTGCTTTAAAGTACGTCCATGCAGTCGTTTAAACAACACCGGACGTAATTCGTGTAGCAGTTTAGATTAAGGCGGACGCAGTTCGCGTGTAGCCTGTTACATCGGATCGGTTCGCTGAGCGCAACAACAACGTAGAAACGGACAAAACCGTATGGGACGATTTCGCCCGTCGGCTTCGATACGGATGCGCACCGAAAACGTTTTACTCGTCAAGGTATAACACGCCGCGTGCGAACAAAACGCGCACGGTTTGGCCGTACTCCGTCCGCGCGCGTACGAACCGTGTGCGACGAGTGGTCGCGAGCCCCGGGTCGACGCACACGGGATTTCGTGCGGCGTCCGCGGTCCGGTGGTAACGTCGCGATAATTGAACGAGGAGTACCCGCGCGCACGATGTTCAACGGTAACGAGAATGTCACGCGCGTCCCCGTCTCGTCGCGAAGAAAAAATAGACTAAACGAGCGGTAACGGGCCGACCGACATCGTCGCTTACACGCCTCCGAAGGGATCGATTACTGTTGCTACGGTTGTTGTACCGATCATGTTGTTGCCAAGCTGAAAAATTCATTGGCGTCGTCTCGCAGCGGACGTGCGTTTACAAGGATGTCCGGTCGATCGATACACGAACATCGGAATCGCGGACACTGGATTTGGACGCATTCAATTCACGTCGTGACCATTATTGGTCCATGGAGTGCGTAGATTTTCATTCAGGAGCGCAGTATTATTATATGACCTTTGCAACTCTTTTGAGTGTTCGTAGAACGAATTCATATTTGAGTAATTATGAAAAGAAAGAAAAATGTACATGGTACTACATTCTTAAACGTTGTTGCAACACGGTACGAATAGCGGTAGTAATAATTTCATAAACATACTAACGTAGAAACTCGTGAACTTACATTTCAATACATTTCATCATAACTTAAATGTTGCAAACTACGCTTGCAAGAAAAGAAACGAACAAATCGAATGTTTTAACAAAACAAAAATAGTTTTGCTAGAGTACACGATAGTCGTCTATTGAAGAAGTTTGTACTAACCGTACCTGGTTTTTTATTCAATTTGTCGGAAAAAAAGTCAAAAATATAATCTGAAGGAATAATAACATAAATTTTTATGTTAAGAATGTATGCGCTTATCACACGGTGATGTGTATTGAAAACATTAGCATGAACATCGAGCTTATAAATATTTATCTCAAAAACACGTTTCTTACGTTGATAGTTTTCACGTACACACGTGACACGTCTTGTATGTTCGTCTATTATCATCTACGTAGATAGTATATGGGCCATTGTAATGTAGAACGGGTTTTTTATTCTGAGATAAAAAAAAATAAAAATAAACGATTGTGTCAAAAGATTTGACCCAAATTCTTGGGGTTAGCTATTATTATTGTTATTTTTTTTTCACTCGTGGTTTAACTGTTTTTTATATATCTTTTTTCTAAATGTTTTTTCTGTCACTGAAGGATCGTCGTGTCACACAGGATTTCATTTAAAAACATAATTGCTGATCGTAATCGCACGGAACAAGACCGGAATGATCAACGAGGAAACGGTTAAAAAATGGGTCATGTCGGGCGAAAGGAGGGGGGTGGTGCGGTCTCGCATTGAAGTTGCTTTACATAATAGCGTATCATATAGAAAACGGCAGGGTGATACATACCTACCACATATATATATAGGAATGAGCAAGAGCACTTATGGAAATATCATTATTAGAGGATCGAAGTAGGCCTAGAGGGTGACGGGGGTTTCTGGAAGACGTCAGCAAAGCAGCGTCTATAGGCTTCTACGAGAATAGATTATGATAATACACGTATATAAGTATGAAAACCCCGTGCAAATACAATCGCCACCATCGCGTGCGGGCGTGTGTTCGACGCGTAGTATATAATAATAACTCGAATAAAACGAAGAATAAGAAGGATAATGTATTATACTGGTAATACGTATATAAAGTGCACACCAAATGCCTTTTTTCCGCGCAATATATGTGCAGGCTGTAATGTAATACATTATCGTAAAGTGTGTAGTGTACGCAAATTTTTATTTCGCCACGAATTTGCCGCGCCGATGCGCAACCGCGCGGGCTTCCGTCCCTCGAACCCGGGCGCGCACATTTTAATCCGCCGACTCGAGTCGCACAGTATAATATTATCGCATATTTATCGTACGCGTTCGACAGCGTTATAAATGGTTAATAAAATAATAATAACAATTCGCATTATTTATGTGCGTTCTTCTGCTCTATCCCGGAACGACGGCCACCGCTGTCGGAATAACAGCACTCGCACCCGGTTATCGCACGGAAACGGGGATCTCGTAACACTTTTATTTCGCTCTCCGAAGAATGCACACGTACACCCGACGCGCGTACGACGTGTTCGCGCTCATAGTACGTACGTATCTATGACTCGGTGCAAGGAGAGCCCCAAAAAATTATGTTAATCGATTAAATTGGGTTTTTTTTAATTTTCTTTTTCTTTTTTTATTGTAAGTCTCGTTTTTCGTTTAACCGCAATGAGATTGGTTCAACAACGTCGATTACGCGAAAACGTCACATTCACCCTTTTCGCACCAAGCCGCAGATACCTGTATACGTTTGCACATATTTTACTACGATACGTACCGTGTCTTGCTAGTATACGTATTACTCACGACCGGTCGATATTGCCGTTTTTATCAACAACATTACGATATTATTCAACAAAAGCTGCTGCGAAAACTCCTACACGTCTTTACGAACCGATACACGGGACTGCGCTGTGTACGATTGTCACACGTGTACGTATCGGTCGAGATGTATCAAATACGTGACACTTGGAGGTGCGGGATATGCGCAAGGTTTAACTATCCGTTTCGACACGACTGTGTGATCGTTGAAGTTATGGGTTAAGACACTTCTTGTCAAACACTATTACGCGTGGATCGTTTCAGAACAAAATCGCGGCTCGCGCATAATGTACGCAAAACACCGTGGCTCGTGCGCGTTTTGTCTTACGACCGATATTTGTATTTGAAAACGAAACGTTCGGCGAATTTCATTCGTGTCAGTTCGTGTGCGGAGACAACCGGCAGATCGAATAGTTTTTGTTTTTATTTTTTTAATTATGGATAATGCACGGGGAAAGTTTCAATTGACAATACGTGCGCTCACCGAGCTGAGCTAGATAGTGCGTATATACATGTGTGTGTGTGTGAGCGAAATACGATTTAACTTGACACAGAGTGTAAACCAAGACTAGCAGACCGACCCTTCCACGACTTGTCGGCCCTCATAGAATGTTGAAAACAAGTTTTAAGTAAAATGTCGATCACGTATATACGAACATATATACTGCAAAGTTATCCGGGTAAAATTGAATAAAAAAAAATAAAAGAAACAAAATTACATTGAATAAAATTGTTTTTGAGAAATGATCAACTATAATATATAGTAATATATAGCATATAATATACCTTTCTATATTTACTCTTGCACATGATACACTTAGCATAATACCGTAGAACCGTAGTACATGGTATATTATATATATGTACAGTGTAATATATCGTTTGTATATGAATACTGTTTGAAGAGTAAAGGACGCGTGTTTTTTTTTTTTTCGGTGCGTTTTGTAGTTTCCTATGCACACGAAGTGAACTCTGTAGTACATATTATATTATAGTAATTCCGTCTTCAGATAACGAATAAAAGAATACAATAATCAGATCGTTACTGCACACGTATGAAATTCATGTTATTATTATAAATTGCGAGGAAAATTGCAGAATCTCGTTAAGGTGTATTTGTATTTAAATGACTCGTTTGGCCCAAAGGATATGTGTAAACATTCGGAAATACGTATCGGAGTACTATACCGTGGAATATGCATGAAAATACAACGGAATCTGACTCTATACTCAATCCGATTAATGTTGAAATTAATTTTAGCATAAGTTTATAAGTTTTATATAGTAGTATGCCTATTTTCCAATCGTACCTGTTTGCTACCGATATAACACTGATAATGTTATGTTTATAAAGTTGAACGGTATACATACCGTGTTGTAATTTGTTGAGGGTTTTTAAATTTTCAATCAATTGATAGCTGAGGTGGTTACTAAAATCGTTCCGCGGAAAAATTTCTTTCGAATCGCGGCCCGAGTAATTACTAACTTAGCATTATTTTTTGTCTATAAAAAATTATACATCATTGCCTTCATTTCCCTTCTTATTTTTATACAGACATATAGTATAGTAAGGTATCGATGTAGGTGAAAATCTATCTATAACAACATTAATCTAGTTTAATCTAATTTGCTTGATAAACTGAAATAAAAAATATATTACATAGTTTCACGTAAATGAAAATTAATAAAACGATTTAATGAAGAAGTGCAAATCTGTTAAACATTTTTTTAATATTTTAATTGTTCATATGTTTATTTGATTTATAAAAATAAATTATAGCCATTGTAACTCGTAACTCAAATAAAATGGTTTTTGATACTTCTTTTCGTGTACACTGTGTACTTCGTAGATCACTGTTAATTAAAAGAAAATAACTTCTTATAGTGCAGTTTAAAGTTTCGTTGAATTCGTTTAGTATCTTTTCCAACTACGTTTTCTAAATGTTTCCGAGATATTCTTGGAAATCGCAAATCTTTGTTTCAACGACGGGATCGAAAAATCAACTAAAACGTATTTTACACCAAAATCTTCTAATCGCATTACCCCATCAAACTTTGTGGATTGTTGTGTTAATTGTGAACTAAAACTATTCGTGTACATTTTTATTAAACTTGATAAACATTTGTAGTGCCTTTTAATACAATTAATTGTTTCAACAACTGTGTCTAATATTCTTATAAGATAAGCAATTTTTTTTTTCACAAGAATTAATTTTGTTGAAATATTTAGAATCGGATGCAATGTTTGCACGATAAATGAAAAAATTAAACTTATGAGTTTGACTAAGAAGGCACACAGCTTCGAAACCTGGATTGGCTTGATTTAATTGCAAAAATTCCTTAGACCAGTTTCGTTTGAGGCGCCTGATAAGATGTTCGGGTAGGGTTTTTAATATCAACCGGACGATGAGTGAGTTTTTAGGTGATTTTATTTTTCAACGAGATCTATTGTAGTACATGAAATTGTACACGGTGTGCACATCAACACGATGGCAGTACGTGTTTCGGCTTAATTGAATTTGAATTTTTTTGAATTTTAAATTTTTATTTTAATGACTATCTATTCAATTCTTTTTACTAATCGAGATCGTTTTTAAGGATGAAAACACGGAAAATCGGGACTGCAATTATGTGGGAAAAATCATAGACGGATTATTTTTTTTCCCCCCGTGCAGTTTACATATTGAACCGCGTAAAAGAGCACTTGCGGTACCTGTTAAAATAAAACGATGTGCCTTTGTCGTACGCGTAAACGAAGAAATTCATCTCGGCGTGTTCGGTGTACCGCGTTTCTATAAACGGTTGACGGAAGAACAAAATATGTTCGCCGAGTACGTGGGACCGGAACGCATCTACGTGCGTCTACGCGTACACAATTTCTAATGAACACAACACGTCGTCGCCGAAAATTTGCGAAATGCTGCAAACACACATCGGATGTGTACGCGTGAAGGTAAAACGCTAAATAATGTACGTGCATAAATTTCACGCGTGCGAGAGAAGGTAAAAATGTCTGCACGTAAAATCCGTAGGATAATAACGCAGCATTATTCGCCACGTGCGCACTGCGTTTTTGTAATAATACGACGCGCTGCTCCGACGTAATGATAATTTATAACGTCGTAACGAAATCGTTATCATCAAATTTGCGATTCAGTGTCGACGCGAACGCGGTAGTTATTAAACGTTAAAAGAAAAATTACGTGTATTACATCATCATATTTTATTAGATCCACAAATATGTGCGTAACGTGCGAACACACATACACGCAGGGCTGTATTTAGACATTTTACGCCCCGGGGCAACACATTTGAGCCATATTTTCATAAGTCATAATCCACCCCCCCCCCCCCCCCCCCCCCAAATATATATTGTACTATTAGTATTAATATTATAAAAGGATGTGCCCACCTGTATTACATATAATTATAAAACAAATTTGAATGTATCTAAGTGTGATCATATACATAATGTGTTATAATACCAATATATCGGTACCTAAACATTTGTCGCACTCCTAATGATTAAAAAAAATTTTCCGCCCCGTGCAACAAGGGACACTTTCCCCCCTGCCCCAAATACGGTCCTACACGTAGTGTATCCGTTTGAAAATCCGTAACGTTTATCCGTACAATGTTCTCGTCCGATGATTTGTCCGCGTAAAAATCAGTTCCCATTTCGAGACATCGATAACGCACGTGCGTCAATATTTTCGGACCGGCTTCGTTCCCGAGGAAGTTCTCTCTTTCGTCGGGTCTTCATCGCGCGTGAACGTTTCGTTCGTCAGGGCACACGCACGTACTCAGATCCAGTGCTAACGTAGTAACGACACGGTTACAGGACACGGTCGATCATGCAGTGATGTTATGCAGTCGGCAGGAATCCGGTAGATCCGATATTCCGTCCGGCGCTCTTTCCTGCCGAACCGTAGCCGCTGACAGTCGGACACTGGCGAGGACCGGAAACGGGTCGTGCGTGCCGCCGGAGCTCTATTCGTGTCGCGTCGCAGCCAGCCCACCGAGCCGACGCCGAACAGGCCACCGTAATGCACTTAGCGTACGCGCACGGGATATGCGTGCACGAGAGAAAGAAGGGCGAAAACAAAAAATAAAAACAGCACCGAGTACCGACGGAGTGCGTTCAAATTACCTAAAAGCGCACGCTGTGTAAACATATTACACGCGTCCCGTGTATACATTTCGACCGCTTTCGCCCCGTCGCCGCTGTCCGGTCATCTTCAACTTTATTTTATTTTTCTTCGACCCCACACCCTATGCCCCGCACCGTTGCACTGTACGCGCGCACATAGCCGTCGAGAGTTCTCGTCCGGCCTACCCCGGTCGCCGCGCACGACACGCACACCACTCGGTCGACAATTACGCACGTGTAAGCCGTGTGCTCGCTGTGCACGCACACGCGGTCCCGATTCCGCGCACGCCCGGGGACGCGTAGTACAGCTAATTTAAAGCCGACCGGTCACGTATTCCTCCGCCGTCGCCGCTTTTAATGGAAAACTCCCTTGTTCCCACATCCCCCTACTACGCATACGTAGCGGTCGCAGTGTTTCGTGCCGCAGTACGGTAGGTATAGCTAACACGTACGGGCGCGAAGAGGGGTGCTCGTCGAGGGGATAACTTTTGCGTACGCTCGTACGCGGCTCGTCGTGGATACCGTGTCCGCGACCCGTCCGGGCTTACATTATTAAACACGACGGGGAAATAGGCTTCGCGCCACACCGTGTTGCGGCGGAGACTTTGCGGGCGGTGAGCGCGCGCGTCCGCTCGGAGGACCGTGTGCGGGATCGAGATGAGGGATCCGGAGCGTGCGCGCGATTTCGACCCGAGGGACGGTGAATTCCGCTGCGAACGTAAGAACGCGCCGTCGTGTGCGCACGAAACGTACACGTGCATTTTTAACATGCGCACGTATCACAGACGATGTACGACGAGCTCGTCGCCCGGCGCGGCGATCAGCGTGTTTTCGACGACGATGATGATTTCTACATTGGTTTTCTTTACGTACCGTCGAACACGTCTAAAAGAAGACGGTTTTTATTTTTTTCGTGTTCAAAAAGGATACCGATTACAATGTTATTCATCGCGCTTCTGCGCAAACGGTACACGAACCGCACTGTACGAAACGTTTAAATATTTTTTCGAGTGTTGCCGTTTTCTTCTTCCGAAGCACACCTACCACGTCGGTATGTTGTTGACTGCAGACATTGTCGTTGACTCCACGTGATAATTTTTAGCTTCTGAAAATCCCGCGGAATCGTCGTAATCTTAACATTCACTCGGAGGCATGAATCGATTAAACGTTACACCGCATGCTGTCACAATTTTGTTCGTGCACGTATCGTAACACAAAGCGTGAGAGATCGGGGTATCGTATGAAGTGTAAAAACGGTCGTGCCGGTGTTTTGCACAGTTTATTTTTTGAAGACAACAATGCGACCGGACAACATCGATGTACGAATAAAATATGGCCGCGATCGTTTAACGCGTAACGACTATTAAAATAAGTTTAGTTGTTCGTTTTTTACGTCCTTTCGGGTTCCCAGAATTTTCTTCTATCTATTTGTTCGATAGGGGCAGGGATTCTCGTACACAAGCATTACGAATGTTAGTCATTTACGTCGATTAAGACTGATCACTTCCATCATCTTGCATTCCCCGATTGTTTTTCTTCAAACCTAAAATAATGGAATTTCGAGTATTATCCAGGATATATGGTTAGGATTATTATAAACTCTAAGATATATAACTCACTGGGGTTGATTAAACTGCAGTGCGATACGGGATTTGATTATACCGATACTCAGTGACGGGCTGTACCTTAGGTAATTGTATCATTTGGAAAATTTGGGAGTTATATCTTGTACCTTTTATTTAGATACTTTTTGTGACTATGTATCTTTTTTGTTTTCATTTTGTTTGCGTATAAACACAAATAGAAATGAACATAGATTTTTTTTCTTAGAAAAATAAAAATAAATTATAAATATGCCATATGTAAAGTATATAGTTGACAGATAAAAGCATTAAAAAAAAAATTGATAAGATGTTTCGTGAAACAAAAGACATAATATAGAGTAAATTAGGCTAAATTATTTCTCGTTACAATACAAGTTTGAGTTCTAAGTTATGTGATAAGATGTTCGAAAAATTAGTTATTTTTAAAATAAAATGATAAGTTTTAAATTTATTTTATTTATATTTTACATATTATTATTAATTTTTTTTATTATTATTTTATTCTAAAAAAAAAGATAATGCACCGGGTTTGTTACTGCACTACATAATAAATATTCGTGTGTTTTAAATATATTGAAAATAAATGTGTATTGAGGCACAATGAATTTTAATACGTTTATTTTTTTTTAAATAATAATTAAAGAAAAAAAAAACAATTTATAGTAACTTGTATCTTATATCTTCGAATAAAAATTAATGTTTCTAGTATCTTGTGTGTAGATACTTATTTACAAGTGTATTGTGAATCCCTACTGATAATTTTTCAATGTTTATTTAACTTCAAAATATTTGTACAATCTGACCAATCCTGTACTAACTACATACCGACCGTAAACTTATGCTTACAGAAATTAGTTTATAACTCTTAAACAAATTCGACTTGTTCTTCAAGTTTTATACTTTTGTTTTCATAACTAATATCTTGGTAATCGTAACATAATATTTAAACATGGTTATTTCGTGTCTCTTTTTCCGAGCCTTATTTATAATGTACTTAATATTAGTTTTTACTACATGCAATCTGTTTCTCATTCACTCTATTTCTATTTTTGGCAGCGATAGCATTAAAGGATTTCGTTTCGGATCCCTGAGGAAATCCCTATTTCTTTCGTTATTTTTTATCAGTCTTACACAAAAAATTGACACATTGGTAAAGCTCACAAACTTCTCGTCCAATTTTCACATAGTCTTGTTCAACACTTGTTACTCGTCCTGACACGATTTTTCCTACATAAAATTATTCACGTCAGATTCTCAACCGCATTCTATATTTCAGTCGAATTTTGACATCTATCACATCTCAAAATTCAATTACAAGACTCCACTATAATAAAGTGACCAAGCATAATTAATTTACTGTCAGAAAATCGTATTCAAATGATATGGTAGTGATAAAACATAATTAAGTAAAGTACCACAATTAAATTCCGAACATTATTAAAAAAAAAAAATTAAGCCATTGGAATTTTATAATCAAGGAACATTTCAGTTTTTTTTTTTCAAAAGTATATTACACCAAATTTAGATTTATTATTATAACTGTAGACTATAATAATATTAGACATTAAATCTACATGCTTAATTCATTATGATATTTACTAAGCAAATAATAGAAAATATTAAATTTTGAATGAAATAGATTTTTTTTGAATGTATTTGTAAAATAACTTTGTTCGACAAAAATATTAGAAAATGTAATATATAATTCCTTAAAAATATATATTATTGATAAATGAAAAAAGATCGGCTACATTTTTGTAGCTATAATTCATAGAACTTTCAATTTTTATCCTTAAGGCTTGAAAATCGAATACAAAATGTTTCATAAGATTTTTTATGGAGCAAAAAAAAAAAAAAAATTCCTGAGAAGTCGCAAACAATTAAAATTGGTACAAAATGAAATTCGAAATGAGATATTTCAATGAATTTCCATTAAACGATATTAGTTATTTAGTTTTATCGTATAAATATAAACTACAGCGATTCAAAACATTTACTGAGTACAAATAATATAATTTTAAAGACATTTCATGGTTTCAAAATATTTTAACGAAGTTTGTGATTATTTATAGATACTGATAAATAGGTCCGCAGTCCGGTTTATAAGCTTTTATTGTCCGAAATGTATTAGTTCGGACCGGCAGTCCGGTTTCGATTCACTTTAACAAATTATTTTAAATTTTCAATCCGGTCCGGTCTAAAATTAAATGTAGCAATCGATTTGGTCCGACTTCGGTCCTTTTTAACATTTTCAGTTCGATCCGGTCCCTAAAATTACGGACTGTGCAGAGCACTAGTACATACTGTTTAATTAGGCCGAGTAAATGTATGAAATTATACGAAATGCATTACAGTTAATTTCAGCAACAATAGTGTTTTTCTTATTATATTATGTTAAAAGTGTTGAAAAAAAACATCTATAACCTTAAACATATTATAAATTAAACGAATTATATTTTATAACAATCATTACTACTTATACTTTTCTAAATAAAAATATTAAACGTGTGCAACGTATAACGATAGAATGCATTTTATGTATAGACTGTATGCTGCAGTATAATACCGCACCAGACGGATTAAGCTGAACAATAAGTTTTGTATTCAAAGCTTTTGTATCGAATGAAATATTTCGCCGAACGGAGTTCTATCTTATTTTTGCGGAAAACAATCTGCTTCGACATCCCATTGTTTCAGAACCGATAACATGTAGTTATAATTTATATTACATTAGTAATACACATTAACGTTAACGCGTTATAATATGTGTTTTTATACATGCATATCACTTGACAGTGTCGGGTTTAAGGAGAAATGGGAGGTGGTCGTATCCTCGGCCTTTGAACCAACTCACACCTCTCTACTTGCCCAAACAATTAAATTCATTATATTTGCTCGATAAAAATTTTAATGCATTTTTAAAAAATAATAAAATCGTATATAAATTTGAAAATTATAAAATCGTGGTTACCAACGATCGACGAGGACTATTGTCTATCTGATAAAGATGATCGAGATCAAGTCTGAAAATATGATATCAAAATATTCGACATAATCGATTGTTAGACGTAATAATTTTCGTCGTTCACGTTATTAAAACTTGTTTGACGTATACCAATGTCTTACATATTATGTATTTATTTTACAATTCATGGTACAGTCGTACGAAATAGTATTTAAACTACTGTAGAGAATCTTATTACACTAGTATAAAAACATAAAAACATAATGCACACAGCGCGGCTTGAAAATAATGAGTTCAAAGAATCCTGTTCAATTTTCAGAAGTGTTCCGGGTAAATTTTTTTCATCGTAAGACTAAACGAGCCGGAACAATAATATTATATTTCTACCGGAAAAAGGAATTTTTCCGTTTCACGTAGAAAATCAATTCATATGTACATTTCACGCGCGTCGCTATTGACCAATATTAGCGCGTGTTTTTTTTATTTTTTATTCATGAAATCAATGGAACTACTTATTTTTTATTATTATTTTATTTTTTTTGTAGGTATTGAACTTGATGCCACGCATCGATATCTTGATCTATCATTGATCAATAACATAATTATAAGATTACTATAATACTTGTGAATTAAAAATATTTTTCTTCGTAGAAGTAACACAGATGAATTTGTTATTTTTGTTATTTTTTTTTTGATTTTACATGTTTTATATTTTATATTTTATACATTTTATACATTTTATACAAGATTTTGATTCCGAAATACAATAATAACCGTAGAGTTACAAACTTATCGAGATTGAGTTTCATAAATTCGACTCCGCTACCGACTGATGATTCTGTTGTTCCTCGAATGTCGAACAAAAACAGAAAATAAGTTTTTGTTTCAAACCAGAGATGATCGAGAACGAGAGGAATTATTTTTTCGGCAGAAACTCTTCAAGAAATAACGTAATATTGCATAATTTGCCGTGTTTACACATAGTTACGCGCGTGAAGGTGACATTTATCTTATTTCTTCGCGTCCCATTCGCACAAGAAAAAAAAAAAATAACGAAAACATAACGAGCTAAAGAACCCGGTAAGGGTTAACAAGGCAGGCAGTCTGCCTGGGGAGGGGGGGAGTTTGCTACAAGGATTTCAGTAGCGGCAGCTGCGTAGTGAATCTAACGGAAAACTGGCACGTATACGGATCATAACAATATGTGTACGCGGAATCGACGAGCAAAAATGTACAATGGACTGGCCATCGTTTATAATACTGTGTATTTTACGCGTATGTAAACAATATTCCTGTTGGTGTTAAACTTACTGTCGGGCTGCATGATTGTGCACATGGAGAAAACGAGCGATCGTTTCTACAGGTAAGAATAAATATTTTAGTATTTTAGTAGACCTTGTATTCAAATTAGGATTTGGGCGGATCTATAAGTTGGGTTATTTTTTAATTAATTAATTAAATTATAAACATGGAAAATTTGAACGAAAAAAGTTTAAAATGTTAACCTTTACTCAACTATAGCATTTTTTTTCTATGCTTGAGTAGTCATATTATTTCTACCTCAATTCATTACGTTTTGTCATGGATCTAAGTTGAATTGTACTTCGAGAAAACTCAGGTTTAAATTTCTTAACTGAATTTTCAGACTTACTGTATGTGTAAATATGATTATAGAAGTATACGATGTATACTAATTAGTTGTTGTTATAATTATTATTATTATTATTATTATTATGTTTGTTCATTTGTCGCTTTCATGCTTGTCGGACTGCGTATGCGTATGCGATGTACAAGTATTCGCGCACGTGGTCTTTTTCTACGAGCTGTAAAACTGGGACGATGGTAATTCGATAAGCTACAGCACAATGTTGGTGCAGCTAATAAACCGTCTTCGTCTTTATGATTTGTACTTTACGATGATTCGGAAGACGTGCAGATCGATCTTTATTGCATATCGTAGGTGGCGGAGCACTTATATATATATACATGTGGATATAGACATCGGTCTATGATAAAGTTTCATTTAAAATTTAAAATTTTTGTACGCACGTGATTGAACGACATGAATATTCTGAAATGAGTAAGTACCAATTTTTTTTTATAATTTATTATTGCATATTATTAATAATTATACCTTTACGTGCTTATAATCAAGGGAAATTTAAAAGTTTTATTGTTTCCTACACGTTTTAAATAACAATATACATATGAAATAGTTGGGAGGAAGGCGAAGTAGAAGAAGAAGACATATGAAATTATTTTTTAAAAGTCGAAATTAATATTGTTTGTTACGTACAGGTAATTGCTATCATTGTAATCGTTTTACAGTGCACGAATTGTTTGTAGACCTGATTCTTATATATGTTTTCATATCAATGAAGTTTTGAATTTGTCCAACATTTTTTTCATTTCTTTTACGTTCAATAACATAAGGTAATATAATAAAATGTAGTAAGTATATAGTGTGCAATATAATAAAAAAATATTCTATACATATGCTATAAATATTGTTGTACCGATAGTTAATAAAATAAAATATGTGGGATTATATTATTATATTATTTTTTAATCTTATAAATGCCATACAAATTCTAAGAACGGACTCATAAATCTTCGTAAAATATTTGCTGGCGGCTTTCGCATTGTACAAAAAAGTTCGTAAAAAAAAAAAAAAAAACACCAAACTGGGTATTTCTAGTTATTCTTCGAATTAATTGTTGGTATGCTATAACATGTGGCACGGCATACATTTTATCGGTGAAATGTTTGTTTCCGAATCATACAAGTGCTTTAATGGTTTTAGTTCTAGATCGTAGTAATAATTATTTTACTTACTGATCATTAGATGCTAAAATATTGTTGTGATACATTAAAAATTTCAAAGTTCAAACAAGCAATTGAGTGTAAATTGTGTATCTTGCACTAATTTTCGAATCTAATCCGAAACATCTGTTCTCTCTCCGGCCATCGGTTATAGTAGGTACACAAGCAATATGACGGGGTCGTATGGCGAAACATTTATTGTTGAATTCGTTACACTTAACTAATTGTGTATTGGTATATACATTGGAACAACTAGGGGGGTGCACAGGGAACTTGTGCACCCCCAAGTTTAAAATGTGTACCTCCAAAAAATATTAGCCTTTTTCCAAAAAATGTGTAGGTGCCATGTGTGGCTGTAACTCGATCGAGCACAGTTTACCTTTTTCACTACCCAATTGAGTACAGTTACAATTAAACAATAGAAATACGAAATATAACACGATTGAGCATAAAAATACGTACAACGTTGCCGTACTACATAGATAAATAATAATTTTAAAAACAATTGAAATATTTATAGGAATTATTTTATAATAATCATCAAAGTAATAATTAGTGTATAAAAGTATAAAATTAAATTATCTTACAAATATAGGTATTAATTAATATAGATATTTATTTTATGTTATACAAATTTTATTATTTATCAAAGTTTTAAAGTGGCATCCCTAAATACTTATTTCCCACTTTTAATAAATGTTTTAGTAAATCTTTAGAATTTTTATTTCTTATATATTCATCGTAAGCCATTATAGTTTAATTGATATTTTGCATTTCAATAAAACTCATATTTTTATGACAGTCAGTCATCTACCCACACAACTTGTAAAGCACAAAAATTACGAGTATACGAGTATTTCAAAAAACGCATGTATAGCTTGGTTGTAGTCGGACAGAAAAATTGGCAACGTTGCATTCATCTGTAAACCGTAAATTCGGAGGTTTCGTCGACAGTACTCGTAGATGGATTATTTTTTACCGAGGCAAAGCGGAAAGTGAACGATTCGATCGGTATTTTGAGAGAATTGATTATTAGCAGACGGAATCGAGTGATTCGAAATGGAACCCGGGGTGAACACCCAAACGCGTCAAGGAGTAAGCATGCGTGTAGCGTTTCGGAAAACTTACACCTATGGACCGTTTACAGACTAACGGAACTTTAGGGAGTCACGGATGAAAAAAAAAATAGTATAAAATAGTGTATTGATAACTCGTTTGTAATATATATGTTATAATGTGACAGTCACATTTATAAGATTTCGATACAGTCCTGACTTTATCATTATTATCAAACTATTATCATTTCAGTTCGGTTCGATTTCTAAAATATAATCAGATCGGTCCGGACCCGTTTAAGTCCCGCTTAAGCGGTTACGGACCGTTTGAAATCTGTTGAACAATTGTTTTAAATTTTTAAGACATTATTTATAGAATTAATAACACGTATATTATCACGGGAATCAATATTTTACCCTTATGTCGTTGCTTTACGTATTTAGTATATGTCAGAGCTGTTCATGATGCCTAATTATAATTATTATCGAAAATAATTTTAAAAATAATAATTGCAACATGGAAGGGCTTGTATAGATTTGCTACGCCATTATAATTTATATTTGTATACAATGAAGTATGTAATTTTTCACGTACTACATATTATTAGTTTTGTACAGTTTTGTAATAATCTACGATTAGTTTTAAATCCATACTGATTATCAATCATGTGATACAATTTAAAAAAAACCGTTTAATAAAAACCACAAATGTACGCTTTGTAGCACTACAGTTGATATTTATTATTTTATACCACAACTCGCTTACATTAGCATTAATACGTAGAAATATAATACTATATAATAATTAAAAACATATAGGTAAAATTTACCGATATAGTATCGAGTAGGTCGAATTGAATTAACGAAGAAAAAGCAATCGTTTAAGTGTATAAATATTTTCGGTTTAGTCTAGTAGAAAAAAAATTGGAATAGGTCCGGTCCATTAACTATTACAGTTCGAAATTTGTTAGTTCGATCTCTGTCCACTCTAACAAATTATTTTAAATATTCAGTCTGATCCGGTTCCTAAAATTACGGACCGTGGAGAGCACTATTGTGTTATAACATATAAGGCATGTATACAATCAAATTATAGTAATAATATGAATATTTTAAACTTATTAGATAGTATTTTGCTGGTGGGACTTGAAAGTTTAGATTTTTTCAATTTGTTTACATTGTGAAGTACGTTTAAAGTTATAAAAAAAATAAAAAAAATATTTTGCAGAATACCATGTAAATGAATGATTTTTGTGATTTTATGAGTTTTGTCTTTCTTTTTAATATTTTGTACATATAAAAATCTTGTATGAACTACAATAAATTCATAATCAGAATAAACATTTATGAACTTAGTTTATCAGAATATATTTTATTTTTATATTTATATGTAAATATTCAGGTGAGCCTAGCCATAATAGTGAACATTATTTACTTATATTGTGGTATAAATATATTAGAGAAGGAGAAAAAAAACTATGTTACAAACATTTTGAATTATAAAATATTTTCCAAAACTCGTTTGAATTTTTAACTCTTTATATTCTTTAGAAATAAAACTTAAAGATGTCTTTAAATTTATAATACAAATTGCATTAAAAAAAAATTCACCTAAATGACTGACAGGGTTTGTAAATACCGACCGTGAAATTCGTACATGACTGACGGGACTTATAAGTCCCAGGACGGAAAAAAGATGAAGGACTTATTTTTTACGTGTTGTCAAAACGTTTTCTTTCATAAAATAGGAAAACATAATACGTCCGACGACAGTACAGTACATGAGGACTAAGAGGTTTACACCCTCCGCAAGTGTATGATACTTCGTTTCGACAAGATGTGCGATGATATCAGTGGCGGAACTAAGGTGTCGAGGCCCCGATGATAAGGCAAGTCTGGGGGCTCTATAACCATTCAAGTATTGGTAATTTATTATTATTTTTTTCCGATAATGACTACTTAACTACTCACTTATCGTGATCGCTACTTAATTCTTTTGCGTTAAAAACACCTTCCAAGTTCACGTCTAGATCGATGCAATCCCCTTCGGGTCTTTGGGCCCCGATGTTAGACATCACCCACCGTCCAGCCCGATTGTTGCGCCACTGGACGATGTGTGACGATGCGCGATGATACGCGGGCCTGTCTTCGTTTCACGGTACCCATATAATCGTCGGGAGGGTCGCACCGCAAACGTATTATTCCGGCGGCAAAAATGACTGTGCGACGCGTCCCTCTCGCAGCGGAACGACGGGTTGCAGAAGGAATTCGCGACGAAGTGCGCCCCGCTCCCGAGTGATTTAGTCGGCGGATGCGTATCGTTCATTGTGCGTGCGCAAAGAGGAATTCGCACGCGTGTTGCGTGTACGCACGACTTTGGTGAATTGCTCTCCGAATTTTCGACGCGTTTTCGCTCTAGCAGCGAGCACAATCGAATCGCTGTTGTCGCGCGTAGCAGACCGCGCACCCGTCATCAGGCGGAGATACGAAGGAAGAAGACGCGCGTTCACGTGCAACCACCGACGCACTGTTCCAGTTCTGAACCGTGTACGACCGCGGTGCTCGGCGTTCATTAGCAGCCGTTGAAACCAGGGCCGTCCCAAGGTTTTTTTGGGGCCAGGAGAAAATTAATTTGAGGGCCCTTTGACCGTAGTATTAAGATATGGTAAACAAAATACTCACTGAGAATAACAAAATTCTTGCGAACGTAATTTTCCAAACCTTAACCAATCGAGCTCATTTAAATTCATGTACTACATTGCATGCTTACATAATGTAATTGAATATTATTCAAATTATTCATAAGAATATTATTCGACAAAATTCTTTTGACTGCGCGGCTGGTCATGCTCTTACGCGAACATTGTATGACTGCATATGTATAACATATACATATACATATACATATACATATACATATACATATACATATACATATATATATATATGCCATATATGACATATATATGTGGATGACGCAAAAAAGATAAGTTTTGTCTCAATAACGGTGGTCAGTGACATTTCGTTATTATTAGTTATTATACATCAAGACTTTATGGGGGCTTCATAAAAGATATTCCATCAATGGGCCCTAGGACAAAATGGTCACTCTGAACGGCCCTGGTTGAAACATTCAAAGCTCAGCCAACCCCACTCAACCCTTTGCCGATAAGCAAGATAACGCCGCGCCACGAATAAAAAAGTTGTAAAAGTGATCGAAGTGCACGTGCGATCGATCGACGAGTACAGAATAATCGTATAATTTGGTGCGGTTAAGCCGTAGCGCGTTGTTCAGCGTGTACCATCAGCGTTTGAGTGTTTAGTTCTCTAACTTTAATGTAATGTACATGCTCGAGCCTACCACCGAAAACGAGTCCGTTCACCCTTCAGCAACCCTTTACCGTCAACGTTGAGAATCACTGATATGTATTATCCGTCCGTTTTACCGTTTGCGCGCGCTCGCGGAAATCTCCTCCGGGCCGGTTTTCAATTGTAATTTATCGGCGCAGTGTGTAGTCGGGTGTCGCCCGGGCATTCGGCCAAGTAGTGCGCAGAGTTGTATCGTACGTGTAAGATACGTTTACACTTATTACACGGCGGTGGATGTATTATATAGGAAATGAAAGATAAACCGACGTGTCCGGGATAAACGATAAAAAGCCAATGAAAGTAAATGGAAAACGAATATGTACTGTAAAGAAATACACACACATGTACATAGGTTAGCGGCAGAAGAGAACGGCAGGTTTATGGTCGATACAACGTAGCCAACGGAGTATAAATACATAGTAGTATCACATGCGGTGACTACGGTTCGTGTGACTGAAAAAAAAATTCGATTTTAAACAGGTCTCCGCGTCAAACTGCAGGATCGGTGAGCGGTGAGGGAGGGCGGCCGAAGTTCTCGAGACGAGAACTTGAACACACTTATCCTAACACGTGAACACGTATTTAGCACCATCAGCAGTAACCGTAACTCAGCGTATAGCCCATACTTCTACGACGAACACAAAAGTTAACTCATCCTCGTGTTTGTTTCCACCTTTCATTTTTTAGGTAAGATTCTAATTTTATACCGATTCGTGTATGTGTGTGTGTGTGTGTGTGTGTTCTCTTGGCGTAATAAATCGACGTAATTAATTGGCCGTGATGCCGGCGTAGCACCACGTGGAGACAATGACGAATAATGACGAAAAAAATTACACATATTTTCGTGCGCGCCGAGGAATTAAAAATAATATCCGAAATATGATACATAAGTACCACGGGAATAGGTTTAATTTATTCTACGAAACGGTCGGCCGTCGGCGGCTCGCATATGCTACACCGGTCCGGACCGGAGCGCCATGAAATATTTTGTTGAGTTATCTGTGTGACAACGCCTGTGACGTTTTCGGTACGTTATTAATTAATAATTTGACGACGGCGATTAGTTATTGTAAATATTACTGCATCCGCTCGCGTCGGTTTATCATTGTCGTTTTCGGTTTAGTTTAATTCTCGTCGCTCCTCTCTGGTACTCGTTCGCGCAACGTAGTCGTACAACCGTAAAGTCGTCATAACTCTATTCGTATCCACACATCATATCGTACGCTTCGTTTTTTTCCACGTACAAATAAATGACACAAAGGAAATCCAGAAAAAAAAATTTAATATTCACCACATGGAGGACGGGAAAACGTGAACGTAAAAAAAAAAAAATTAAATTAAATAATCCAACGGGAGAACCGGTAGGCGATGAAATGTTGTACGCGCGCACGACATTATGCAAAAAAGTTCCATTTGGAGTCTTGGAGTAGTGACAAATCGACGGCATTAATCGTGCGTGCGATTTGTACGTCGGAACCAGTTCTTCGCGCAGCGTACACGGAAAAATAACGCTAGAACGTATGGATTTCACCGCGTGTGATTTCGCCGACAAATCCAATACGCTCGTGAAACGTATCATTAACGGTATTTCCGTCGCTGCGGCTGTGTAATGCTGTTATTTATACAAACGTCGTTATTCTTATTATTATTTTTTATTATTTTTTTTTAATTTTTTCCACACAAACACGTGATAAAAGTTTATAAAACATTGGTTACGGCCATGGTAGTAGGACGTACAATGACGGGTATTAAATTCGGGTATGTCTGCGTCTCCTCGAATTCCGTAACTGCACGTAGAGGAGTTTATATTTATGGCATTCTACTTGATTTCCATAAGAATCGGAAAGTACAGGGCGGGAATATTATCCCGTACGTTTCATTATGCGTGTGTACTCGCGTTGTTCACCGCTGCGGCAACATTAGTCATCCGCAAAGTTGCACGTTGAGCGCGTCGTACAATGCAACCTACATAGGTGCAGGATTATACGTCTGAGAGATGAGATATTTTCGTAATATCAATCGTATATAAGAAGTCGCGGTGATAAATCGCGAGCGAAAATATCCACCAAACGTCGTTTTGTAACGCGTGAGGTGTGAACGTTTAACCGACGCACCGTCGGTCCGTCGGGTACCCGATATTATCACATATATTATTTCGATACGCATAATTTATGATACGGACAGGTTCCGATGATGAATATTAGTTATGAACAATTTTCATTGGACTAAATTATAGGACGATTAATCAGGCGAGATAGCGTTTATATCTCCTCCTTCCATCCCTGATCATATAATTATATCTTTACGGTCCTTGTTGGTGGATAAAAATTCTTACATGCTATCAATAATAATAATAATTACAATATGATCCACTTATGCGTGCAAGATTTTTCAGATTCTCTTTGATGTTTTCTTTTTTTCACACGTATGAATACAGTTGTACACGCGCACAAAATATTTATGTACATAAATATACGTGGTGTAGATAGTTATAGGCAGTTGTATTGTAATGCTATGTTCGTTTCGATGACGCGCTCTCCTCGCGCTCGTAGGTTTATTAAGATATTTTAGGGTGAGTAACCACGGTCACTATACGGACGTATTCTTACATACACGTATATATGTATACCTACAGTAATGTACGTTACGTTGTCGAGCGACGTATACGAACGGTAATATTTCAATCGAACCGCATAAATCTTTTTACGCCTCGGAGAAGACGGCCGCCGGTTTTCGAACGAGTCCGTATTATTATACGGGCTACGCGGCCTGACCGTTGCCATACGTAATAAATATTACAATATGTGCCCGCGCTGTCCGGCATGACGTCGTAAGTCGTTCGTCACGGGCAACACGTGAAATATCGAAAAAGTGCGGGGACAAGTGTCACGGATAAGGTGTATTATACAGTGTTCGTCCGGGGGGTATCTATTTATAGTCCTATGCGGAACGCACGGAATGTGCGGTGTCGGCACGAGGTCTCCGGGTGCATTTCTTCGGAAGGGTCCTTCAAAAATGTCATCTTGACTAGCGAATACAAAACGAGATTCCTCGTCAAAATTAAAGTTATGCTGTTGATTCAAATCGGTTAATTATTTGAAATCAACGAGAAATAATCGTAACACTAAAGTATTACAACGATAACAATACAACTCGTTCGCATAGATCACGCGAAAACGTTAACAGTTCATGGTTTTATTTTATCGGTTAAAACCGTTGTATACTTGTGTCGGCATTGCTTGAAAGTTATTAACGAGAAAAATTCCTCGTAGAAAATAGCGATTTAAATCGCGATGTTTTATAAATCTTGAGAAATTACGGAGAGGACTCTCGAAAAAAACACGGTTACGAGTGGCTCGTTTACATCGCTCGACGGGGATAAATTTAGTATATAATGTAAAAGTGTACTGGTATCGGGAGAGGTCAAATTAATTATCGGGAAAAAAAGATTCGTATTCGGACGTACATAGGTTTAAGCCGTTTAAATCGCGTAGTCGCGCGCACGTTGCTTTTAAGGGATGAACGCTATTAACGACGTTATATCCTGTCGTATATTTCACGCACGAACAAATCTCCTAGAACTTCCGGACACCCGTCAACTACCGTGCCTCCCCGTCGCTCTGTCGTATAATTATCCTCTTGTACGCCTCTCCGACCCGCTGTAGGATCGCGAAGTGTATATATAGGTATATGAAAGCGCTTACTAGCATAATATTATATGTACAGCGACGAGGACTCGTTATATATAACATATACGTTCTATAAACTCGACTATGTATTAAATATATATGTGTGTGTGTGTGCATAAGAGTTCAAATAGTGGTGGATGAAATAAATTCGTAAGACTGACACAGACACAGACACTGACACACAGACACGAGAGTAAGTAGTTCGATGTTGTAATTTATATTAAATACCAAATACTTAACAATCATGGTAATTTTTTGTATTAAATTTTACTTAAAACGATAAATAACAGTTATTACGATTTTCACAACATTATAACAAGTATTACAGCAGAACACTAAATGTGAATGTTTATTTTTCTTTCGCGATCCAATCTGAAGCATTAGGTTTTTTTTTTTTTTTTGAATGTCGTCCGGATACGATTGTCACGTTACGGTTTGACGACGGAACCGTTCGGTTATTCGCGATCATTTGGTCCAAATAGACGACCCGAGAAACGTACAAATCGCAATTGAATCGAATCTAACAAACAAACATCCATAAACGTGAAAAGATGGGCACGAAATATTTTATGAACGTTCGACGAGAAAATCGTGCACCAGACGTTCGAGAAAATGAGAAAACAAAAAAAAAAAAAAACATACCGCCGTCGTCGACCCGGCGCATAATACACGTTATGATTACAATATTGCAGTCGTCGTGGACGTCATGTGCACAGGACCCGCAAAACCTGTCATCGGCACCGAAAGCTCGTCGCGTGATGTAGATAGCAAGCTTTCGGTGCGCGGCAAAAAACACTCGTTTCGCTGTTGGATACTGTTTGACGTAGGTTTTTTGGCCACACGATTTTTCTCTACGTGCTCTCCCGTCCGTATGACGAGTGGGCGGTAATGGTGCGATCTGCTTTTTTTCCGTATCGTTTGTCATCGCGTTGCCTACCGCTACACGTTGTAGTGGTACCGTGCGCGCCTACACGTGTATAACGTATCACGTAAAAATACGTTACCAACAGGACTGTTTGGACGCTACTCCGACTCGGACCACGGAATACATTGTCCGATGTAAGTCTTGGCGCATGCTAGCGAACGTTTGCTGTCGGGCAGCGTGCTTCAATTTATTCAGTCGGATAACTACAGCCGTCCGGAAGACCGCATTGACAACGAAATGGACAATAACAACACAGCAATGCAGTAAACGTAACATTTTGTTTTCGTAAAACTAAACACTGTCTGCCGTTTTTCGATTATTTAAGTTTGAAATTCAAATTTTGTATACAAACTAGGAAAAACAATATCTAGAAATGTCGGCTATCAATAATTCACCAGCAGCAATCTTTTTGGGTATTATCTTGAAGGGTACGGTTTTTTTAGCTGTACCGATTTTCGCTCTTTTCGGCTTGTTTTCCGGAAAGTGTGCTCCTTTAGACCGTACGCCATGTGGCTCTTACGCCCCGCGATCGGGGTGAAAAAATAAAATATGAAAAAACCGACCGGCGGTAGTGATTGAGTGCATACGTGACCGGCGATAGTTGGCCGATGGCGAGGGATTCAGGGAGGGAGGGTAGTCAGAGCCGTGGATGATGTTTTTCCATCCTTCTGCTCGATAAAAGCAAGACGGCTATGGCGACGACGGTCTCTATGACTTTGGCCCGACGCCGATGAGGCTCGGATTCCCTCGAGAACGGCTCGTGTTAACAAAATAAATAATTGTTACAAAAACAGCGATCGTTGTGCGTGTGCAGTACAGCGTACGTATAACACAGCAGTGGGCATCATTTAAAATGTATTTATTCTTTTATCATTTTTTATGCGGGTCACGAACAACAGCGTTTGAGATTTTCGAAAGCAAATTATTCAGTATACTTTCCGACAGATCTATGAAAAATCATAATAAAATTGCACGCATGTAAACGTTAAAAAAACGTTATCAAACAATGTAGTAATAACAATGTGTATGTATTTCGATTACTTTGCGTGTAGAACATTCTATGTTCGGACGGTATAAAGGAACCGGTCGAATACGCAATCGTAGCAGAGGCGGTTTCAATAACCGCCTTCTGCGGTGCCACGGTATAAACATTTTTTTGGGTACATTTTGGTCAAATAAATTTGAATTGATCAGGTGTACCGGTACGAACACGTTTGTTGGTATACAACACACAACGTTTTCACGTTAAAGCAGTTATGGTGCATGTCGAGTTTAGCCAAATTAACAATTTTTTCGTGGTAGTCGGGTAAATAATTATGACCCCGGTAAGTTGTAAACGTACGAACCGCCTCTGAAACACCGTGGTGAGCTCGTAATACTCGTTGCACTCGTGAAACGAAATAACGCAACGACAAATTGTAATTTACTAAAACGCCTAGTATAGATACCAGGCGACGTGCACGCGTTGTTCGAAATATAATATATCATGTGTACGCGAACACATTGAAATCATAATATAATGAAAACCGAAACGTGGCACCGAGTTTTGTCAAAAGAGTTATTGCGCATGTTCGGCGCCAAAATACTGGTTTCGTCCGGTTACCGGGTCCAATAATAATAATAATAATAAACAATAATAATATTCGTCCTCCACTCGTACATACACGTTCATATAGCATGCGTACATGTATTTGGGTAACCGAGTTGTTTAGTTTCATCGTGATCGTACATCTATCCACAACGTATGCGTAAAATAAATCTTACGCGCGTTGTAAGTGTACGGTTCAGCTCATCGCACCGATTTCGTCGTTTTTACGCATTGTACCGTCTGTTGCTGTAATACGCGCGTTTTACAATACGCGACCCGCGTTCTACGCGAATCTGCGGTTTTCGTCGCCCCGACAGCGAATCCATACCGGGTAAAGCGCCTGCGCGCGTCGAGAGAATATCATCTCGGCTGCACGCGCCGGTGGAAGTGTTTTGACGACGAGTACTTGGCGTTCCGAAAAATCCGGAGAAAGCAAACGTTCGACGCACCGCGCACGATACGCTGCCAGCGCACATCGTTCTTTTCGCGGATAAAACACACGTCGACACTGCGGTTTTTTTTTAATTTTTTTTTTTATGTCAAGCGCAACGTACGAGTTGCATACATTAAAACCACGACGTAATAATACTGTTGAGATGGACACGCGATTTCGCTTAAAGTTACTGAGCACTATACCGGTGTTTTGAAACTGTGCAAGATTATGGTCTGCGGCACATACCACATTTCGTCTTGTCTGTTCACTGAAAATAAGATAAAAATCGAACGGTTTCGATTCTAATCGATATTGGGTTCGTGCACACATTACTCCATGCAAAATCGGTAGTGTACGTTCGTGCGTACACTCAGCCGAAGTATTTCGAACACAGTACATACGTATATGTATTTTTATTTTTTTTTTTTTATAGAAAAAATAAATCATCGTAGACGTCCAAGAATCTTTGCACGACGGCACTCTATTACACCGCCGATAAGGGTTGGGCGTTGTACGATTAAACCCGAAACGCAATGCTAGACTTGAAATCGTATTTTACATGTGCATACATTTTTCTATACAATTTAAACCGCCTCCGAGGGACATACGCTTCACTAACAACACACACGTATTATGTGTATGTGTGTGTACGTACATATATTTATACGCGTACGACTTACTCGTGCACAGCGTATAATATTTTACCATATTATTGTGTACATAATAAATTTACTCAGATACCAGCCGCCTCCGTGTGATTCCCAGGCGTTTGACGTAATGATCGGTTTCCCCGCACTCTCGTAATAATAATAATAGTAATACAATATTGTAGACATGGTAATTTAAACAATATTCATAACGTGCGCACTGGACGCGATTCAGTGAATAATAATAATAATAATAATAATAATAATAATAATAATAATAATAACAATAATAATGGCTGCACACTGCCGACCTATCCAATATTATAATAACACACAGTTGGTGAAATAAATCTTTAATTTTATTATCGTGAACGTGTACCGCATACCAGAGTGTACAATGCGCATGCGAACGAACGCGAGCGCTCGCTTGAGGTAGGTAGATATACCCTTTAAACACACAATATAATATTCTATATTAAAAAAAAATAATAAGAATAATAATAACACAACGTTTTCATACGGTATATATATATATATATATATATATATATATTTATATACATTTGTTGTATCACCATTATGTGTTTATCCGGTTTTAACTAAATTATAGGTCCTAGTGGATTTATTTTTTACCTTTATTTATTTTTTTTTTATTACTTCTCATAAATACAGATACCGCCGACATCGATTCGCCGATGCGCGTGTAATACGTACGGCACACGTTTATTACATTTGACACACGAGAAAACCGTATCAAAAATTCGTTTTCACTCATTGATCTTTGTCACGTATACGCTTCGGCGGACGTCGCAACATGCTTATTATGAATTCCCGGTAACTACTACTCTGCTCGTATTTGCTATCAGATTTATATCCCACGTTAATAATTAAAAACATGAATTATTATCGCGATAAATTACCAACAAAACAAATAAATTATACGCGTGGTAGGTATCGCCTTCGAAACATTGCAGCGCTCCGGTCGGTGCACCGACCAATGCATAAATGTAAAAGTGAACGCGTTGTATGTACTATGAAATCCGCACGGTATCATACGACGATGGTGTAACAGCATATTTTTCCCGTGCGAGTTTTCCATTAGATACTCCGGAAATTTCAAAAACGATAACAATACGTTTCGAGAAACGGTTTTATAATATTATTATTTCGACGCGCGAAAAGAAAAACAAGTGTGTTCGTTATTTTAATAAGTATTAATCGGCAGTGCTTATTATTATTATTACATCATCTCGAGAATATTATTACGCATTCAAATTAATTTCCATTAAACATTTTCTCTAATAACGACCTCTTTGATATAATCGTATATATATTATATATAATGACCTTTTTCGGATAAAAATGCTCGGGGGCTTATTATAAACGGTGTCCGTTTTTAATATCGAATTATTATTTTAATATCCAACCTCTATACTTTCGCCAGGACGACGGACATTTTTAATTAAATTTTTATTTTTTTTTTTTACAAAGAAAACAACAAAGCTAAACGATTTTATGTTCCGGTGCGTGTCCGTCTCTTTCGTCCCACGATCGACGATTCAGTTTGCTACACACGCGTGTGTCATCAGCACGTATTCCTATCGCATACATTTTTCTTCGTTCCTTCCACCATGTTAATAGTTTGGCCGTTCCCCGTTGCGCACTACTCTCGTACTCACGGGGTTCACCAAACACCGAATTCATTATTACTTCCAACGATGCCCGCAACTGTACACGACGTACATGCATATGGCGAATCGTTGTCTAACGAACTCGACGGTGATAAAGTCGCGTTCACATGGTCACTTTTGTTGATCATTTTAGACGAATCATCCAATGTGAATAAATAAGGAACTATGTAAACATTAAAGAATCAGTAATGATCATCCCCGTTGAATGATGAACGGTAGGGTCCAACTTTCTTTCATTTTGATTGAATCATCCACGCTGAATCATCAAAAATGTATTGTGTTAACACTACATCCATCCTACTTTCATCTTCAATATTAGTGAATGTTTACAATACATGTTTTTATTTTTTATATCATGCTATAATAACGTTTTATCCATCAACGTTTCTTTATTTTTTTTTTTTTACATATTATCTACATAATTGCAACCCCTTTCACTAACAACTGCATTAGACTCCATTTTACTTGTAGTAGTACTCTCTCTTAACTATAACTTATAGATAATATAAATATTAGGTACTTCTATAGGTATTTATAACTAAAAAAATAAATATTCATGATAATAACGTTAACAATAAATAAATAATAAATAACTAATAATGATAAACTTATTCCACGATGAAGGATGTGATCATCTACAATGAACCATGTACACTGTTTGTTTATATTTTTAACGTTTCACTGCGGATGATTCATATAAAATGGTCTTTAGAAGTGAGCCATATAAAAGCGGTTCGACAATATAATACTAATATTTTGATGGGCACGAGCACCCGTAGTAGTTTTATGGATCCATGTACCGTGGTAGTTACAATTTATAATTATATTGTATGTTTTAATAGATTTTTGTATAAGGCGTCTTAACAAACTAATAATAATATGTATCCGTGTTACATAATGTGATAACTATTTCAATGTACACGAAATAATTTTAAAGAGTAAATTAGACGCCCACCCGAAATACTGAACGTAAAACAGCGGGCTAAAAGAATGCAATTATTATCGACTGAAGAGAGAAAAGTCGTTTTTGGGCGAAAGGAGTAATTCGTGCCACCATTTGTATAGAGCACAAGAGTCGGGCAACAAATTTCGGCGTAGGAGGGCAATAAATGAATACGAGTCAACTTTTATATGATATATATGTGTGTGTGTTTGTTCATTAGTATTCCGTTGCGCGGGCGTATATATAATTCCTTCACGGTGAGTAGGGACAGTAAGAATCCCGGAGGATCACCTAGCTGCGTTATATGAAGCTACACAGCGCAGACGTTACGTCATTACACAGGATTAATAGTACACGTACACATCGCATACTCCTGATGGAGCAGAATATACAGATCTGGCACGTTTTCTTTGTAATAAGACGATTCGCACTTTTTCGCCATCCTTACTTACCATAGATACCCCTATCCAAACTTAACCTTGGTTTGCAGTACATGCGAAAAATACTGATCGTCTCGGAATCGTGGTAGCCTTCGTTGATTCTACATCGGACCGTAAATAAAAATAATAAAATGTTTCGTTTTTAAATCAACAAATTTGATGAACAAAACATATTAAAACATATCGTAAATTGATATGTCATAATATAATGGATACTGAAATCTTAAAATTATTAGCCTAACTTTCTGCTTGTATAAATAAAAAATATAGTTTAAATATTTTTTTAAAACATTAACTTTATATTGTTTAAAAAAAAAAAAAATTAAATTAAATCGATCGACTCGCTATTTTGGAATGGTATTTGTCTGTTGATACTTAGTTGCGCCAATCCATTTAATCTATTTTCCCTCGTTGAATACCTCAAATTTTAATGTTGAAAAGCTCCGGTCTACACTGGTGACTGTAACGGGAAACGTAGTGCCAATTTTCAAATGTTAGTATACTTTAGGGAACAGTAACTCATCGCAACAATTTATTGCATTTATTGGTGAAAGTGCGAGAGAATATATCTACGACTATCCACATTTGTTTTCACAGTAAAACTACTTAATTTAAAATTTTTACGTGCTCATATAACAACTGATCACTGTTTTGACATTATTTCCGTACTTGTCTAGATTTCATTTTCAGATAATTGTATTAGTTTGTTTGGTACAAAGTTCTGAATAATCAAGAGTCTACTTTTGTGTTTAATAAATCGAAGTTCTAATTGCGATATGAAATGGTCGATGAACGAGATGAATCCAAACTTCCAATAATAATTTTCAGATGAAGTTCACCCTGATACGTTTATCTGTATTCTTGAAACTGTACAGTTTGGGAATTTTGATTACCTTTCAGATTTCTTTGGCAAGTTGTCCAGTTGTGCTAAATAAATCATGAGGATTTCACTGGAGTTTACTACTTCCTTTATCAGAAGATTTATATTAATGAACGTCTGAAATTGCAGATGTTAGGTCAACATTCATCTTTTGTAGATAGACTGATAGTGGATTAGTAATAGAAAAAACTTCCAGTTTTTAGAGTTTGTTGTGTTGTGAAAATTTTTTTTTAAGTTTCTCTGTTACCTTCCCTTAATATGAATTCTAATGAAAAACAAAAAAATAAAATAAAATCGATACAAAGAGTTTTATAAATGTAATGACAACATCGAATCGTTCTATATAATTTTACATACCTTCGTTAATCATAATAATTATTCCATTTTTCCATCATATAATTATCTACTATATTTTCTTGAAAATACTTAAATCCCCATAGGTACCCACATAAGATGATGTTCAGTTGTATTATTTAATATTTATAATCAGAATTACATAGAACCATGTTACAAAGCTGTTTTAAAATGCAAGCTGTTTATTTTATTATGATGGAAAATTGCGTACACCTAAGTACAATACAATTAATTCGAAAATGTATTGTAAATTTTAATTTTCCGTAATAGTTGACCAAGAAATTACATCTCGTAAGAAATAAATTCTTAAAACATCAAGGGTTGGAGGTATCCCCCTCCCCCTCGGTTAATATATTATTGTCGCTTATCGTACTGTAGTCATGTGTATATGTTCAATAGAGCTTCGCATGATAAAAAAATAATTATTTTAAATATTTCACTTTCGTATTGATTTGACGATTTTATAACTTAAAAGGGATACTAAGTAAATAATTCGAAAATCACTGGGAAATAAAAACATCTGGGTTACATATAGGGACGTGTATTTTTATTTTTTTTACTATAATATAATATTTTATTATTATCTGGTGCAGGCAATAGAATCGCATTCCAAATCCAGGTAGCTGACCTTTTTTATTTGAACTGTATTTACGTATTACCGGAGGCAATTTGAGCTATTTTATACACATGTACCTATTTACATATACTGGGATATTGTTTTCTGTATTACACTTTACGTCGTACCATAGGAAATTAAGGTGTATTGCTCAGAAGTATTCGCATTTATTTTTTAAATCAATTATATTTTTCAATCGATATTAGTTTTGTTTTAAATAAAATAAGAGCTTTTTTTGTTTTTTTTATAATAGCAGTTAATAGTTTAATAAATTTGAGGTTTGGAATAAGTATGATGTCACATACGAGCTTACGTATTCGAATTCTCTACTTAAAAATCAACTAAATCGAAGAAGATTTACATTAAAAAAATGGTAACAAGAACAAGTAACTGTAGATTGAAAGTACGCTTACCACAATATGTCTTTTTATTTTTTTCACGATTATCATCATCGAAGTCTAAATTTTCGTGAAAATGTACTTAATATGTTGTGGACACTTTATTTATTTATTTGTTTTGTACTTTTATTTATTCTTTTCTATTTAATTATTTTATCCTATTCAATGTTAAACTATAACAGTTAATTAAATTGTAATTTGTAAAAAACGTAAAATAAACAGTAAAAAAAAAAAAAAACGCTCTAATGAAACTCTCTAAAAACTAGTAATGAAACGGGTGAGACTCAACGATTGACTGAGATAAACAGACGATAAATGGCATTGTTGTATTGGTCTTTTAAATTTGAAATCAATGTACTATTACTTCAAAACAAAGGATTCTGAGTGAATGAAATTGATTGGATTAGTTTATTTGTCAATAGATGATTGATAATGAGATGATGGTAGAACCAAATTTTTTAAAAAGATCAATTTAACTTTTGATTAAGTACCTATAATTAGTGCAAATTGCATTAAAATATTTCGAAAATTACTTTGTGTGTAATTTAATCATGTGTTAGTATAAGTATTTTTTTAAACAATTTAATAGTACGGTACGTAACAAAATTTTTTCTCCGCTTTTCTCAATTATTCGAAACACTGTTGTGAAATTCAAAAATTATTACCCTCCCTTATTTCCAAAGTGGATATAATTTTTTATCAGAAATTGTTAATGTTTTTGATAATAGAATCAATCAGTCTGGTCGTAATCATGTACATAAACATAAAAAACAATATCATGCAAGATTTTTTAGTCGATTACCTATGATATGATAAAAAGTTAAACGAGTGTAGGTAATCAAAAAATATTCATACGTGTCCCCAAAAATAAAACAAAATTTGAGTACAGCTTACCATAAAATTAAACATTTTGACGTTGTTGTGCAATATTTGTGCCAAAATGTCGTAAACACGCAATTCAACGAACAATCGAGTAGAGAAAAAAAAATACGATATTTGAATTTCATCGAGTCCACAAAAAGAAAATAATAACCGCTCTACGTTCGATAACATTATAAAACTCACGTCATTTCCTTTGGTCGAAAGTCAAAATTTAAATTTGCCTTTGTAGCCGACGTGCAAAACGATTACGGACAAAATACTGCTGGTCTACGTTTTTTTTTTTTCTCTTGTTGGGCATTTGGCGAATGTACATAATACGATTTCGGTACACTTAAGGGCTTAAACCGTGTTATAAGAAACATTGACGAGGTGTTAAACTCCGAGCTAACATGTGAAAAACATATCCGAAAAATATACGTACACATGTATATATATTTGTAAATAAAAT